>JAQZBX010010859.1:0-43659 GCA_029593785.1 Cabassous unicinctus
AGGTTTCTCAACTGTCTAATAGAATGCAAGCTAAGATGTTCCCAGTTTCATCTCATACTTTCTGAACTCTAGCATCACACAAGATTTTAACAGGGAAATGAATTTTTTGGCCTCCCTCAAGGAGTACTTAACATGAATGACGCAAAATATCAGAGTCTGGGGAAGGTCATTTTCTGAAGTGTCCCTTTCCTACCAATTAAGAAACATGAGCCAGATGTGAGACAGAGCTTAATTTGTCTTTTTAGGTTCTGGAAATAGGTGGCCTATTTCTGCAATTGAGGTGTTAATTAAGACCTAAATAACACTATTGACTAGAATAAAAATACATGGTCATCCAGTACCCAGACCTTGGTTTCTAATATCTTTGTCCAATAACACAAAATAGGACTTCTAGCAAATTTGCTTTATTCTAAGGCTATGTATGACAAGGAATGTACAAGATTAACTAGAGCATATTTTAGTGCCAGAAAGTAAGGAAAAAATAAAAATTAAAAGTAGAAAAATGACCCACAAAAAACAAAACAACAAAAACACACTTTACACACAATGTAGAGCAAATATCAGTGGGACACAGGAGACAAAAGAGCTCTCAATGGGCAAAGAAAAATATGAGAGATAAAATAAATAACACAGTATTGGGTTATTATCCAAAGTATAAAATAAATATCCATGTGTCCATACTGACATAAATGGGTGATTTAATAAAAAATAGATGGGGAGAACAGACAAATTCCCCATATATAACAATTCCAAATCATTTATATAGATTATTTACTTGCAAGCAAGTAGATGATAACACTCCACTTTTTAGTGTGGGATACACATAGTGACTTCCTTCCAAAGAGTACATTATGGAAACGGGAAGGGGGAAGAAAAACTATAGTAGAGAAACCTGGAAAACATAACCTTAGTCAAATCATCAAGATTAATATCAACAGTGCTGAGTCATATTGTTAGTATACACCCTTGATATGATGCAATGATATGGAGCTTTCCCTTTGTGGTCTTCCTCCCAAAAACTCATAACACCAATACAATCATTACAAAAATATCAAACAAACTCCAGCTGATGGATAATGTCCAAAAGGTCCAAGCAGTATTGCTCAGTATTGCCAATGTCATGAAAAATAAGAAAAATCTCAAAAACTCTCACTGTTTGGAGGTGCTTAAGGAAACATGCCACCTAAGTGTAATGTGTTATCCTGGATGAGATTCTAGAATAGAATAAAGATCTTAGGTCAAATCTAAGGAAATCTGAGTAAATTATGGAATTAAGTTAATTTAGTTGTGCCAAATGTACCATATTAATTTAAGATGATATTAGGGGAATCTGAGAGTGGAGTATATGGGAACATCTGTACTATTTGTGCAACTTTTCTGCAAATTGAATACTATTCTAAAAACATTTTTACTTAAAAATTATGAATCCGAAGATATATGTGTAATTAAATCAGTTTATCAATGACACGATGGATATCAATCAAGCAAAACATTGTGTTCTAAATGTTGGCATATACTTCATTTTATAAGACATAGTTTGAAGAGAAGAAAACATTCCCTCTAATTTTTGTCTTTAATTTTAGTAACATAAAGAAAACAAAGTAGAAAGGTAACTAGAATCTTTGGTGTATATCCTATGTGACAATTACCATAATAGAAATTTTACATGCTAACACTTAAATCTACTCCACAATGCTTTCCATCATGATTATTTCATTTAATATCTAACTAAAATGAGGCTCAGAGATACTAAGCAAATTGTTTTAATCAAATAACTTGAAACCTAAAATTGTGTCATTGATCTCCTATCTGTGTAAAACAAAAGCCCTTGGCTTTATGCTATCATTTATATATTTATTTTAATAGACTATTTTTACAGTAGTTTTAAGATTAAAGAAAAATTATGCTAAAAATAGAGTTCCTATATCCCCACCCTTCCACAGTTTCTCCTATTTTATCATTTTGCATTAGTATGATACATTTCTTACAATTGATGAACAATACATGTGCCTTTCCCTCCTCCTGCCCTGAGAGCCTTCAGTGGCCACTGCCCCCTAATCAATTCCATAATTTCTTCCACTGCTAGAATCACAACAAGTCTATAATAGAATACCAGTAAGTCCACTCTAGTCCACAGTTCATTACCCAATCCTGAAACTTCTGGGATGGTGATGTTGACTCCACCTCTAATTGAGAGGGTGCTTTGATCCCATACAGGCCAAGGATGGGACTCTCTTGTTTGCAGTTGTAGGCGCTCTCATTTCCTTGGTAGGGTGGTTGTCAATCTTCACCTCCTTTTTAGTTGTCCTGGGTGAGTCCAATGAACTGGAGAGTATGTGTTGCAACTCCACTGAAGCTCAGGACCCAGCTGGCACATGAAGAGCCCAAAGAGTCCAGTCTCTTGGATGTACACCTAACAACTACATCAATAAGTATAGGCTCAAATGGAAGGGACAGATGAGCCACGCGTAGGAACGCCATAACTGAGTTCAACTCTGTCACTCTCAGGAGCACAAATTCTCAAGTAGGGCTCATGGACAAGGCACCAAACTCCAGAGCTATTTGGCTTGACCATAGGACATGGGTGTCTCCAGAGCCCTCAGATGCCCGACTATTTGTGGTAGTACCCACTTTGGCAGTCTATGAGATCCTGCTGAGACATGCATAAACATAAACTCTGGAATGACCCTCGACTCACTTTGAAGTTTCTTGGCCATATAAGCTCATTGGTTTTGAACTTTTGCCCCTTTCATTCAAGGTCTATTTCCAGTTGCATTACTAGTTGTTGCTTGGTAGTTATCCCTCAGTGCCAGGAAGGCTCAATACCTGAGAGTCATATTCCATGCTGGGGGGAAGGTAATCCATTTATATGCTGAGTTTGCCTTAGGGAGAGGCCACATTTGAATAGCAAGGAGGCTCTCAGGAGGCCATTCTTAGGCACCCCACAATATTAGGCTAAGTTTCAATTTCAAGAGCAAAGGCTCACAAGCATAATCATCAACATCAAGAGCCCATCGATGGGCCACCCTCCTTCCCCAGTATTTGTCCCTGTATTTGGGGAATAGTTGCTGCTCCATTAGAGAATGGGACAGAGCTCTCCAGGATGGGAATTCAATATTCTCTCAGTTATTGTGTGAATATCCACCCACTGTGACAACACACCATGAATATTTGAACACATTTATACACCTTATATGTATATCCAGGTGAACTTCCTCCCATGTATCCCCTATCACTGACACCCCACTCCAATGAGCCTCCCCTGCCCAAGTTGTAACCCTTTTGTGAACTAAAGCTTCTTCAAAAATGAAGCCAATAAAATAGCCAAATATAATTAATAGGAAAATGAAAGAATAATGGTAGGTTTAAATATAAGAAAGAAAATATATAAAAATTTAAAGAAAACTAAAAATAAAATTTAAAAATTGGAATATTAAAAAATAATGAAAAATATTAAAATAATGATATTTTTCTTTTCATCAGTTTAATATCTGTTGTCCTGTATGTACATTGACATTTTCTTCCATTTATTCCCCAGTGTCTTATTATTTTTCATTTTGTTTTCAAAGAAGTTTTAGATCACAGTAAAGTCACATAGAGAATACAGGGGACTACCATATACACAGCATCCTCCCTCTTTTCCCTCTTCCCATATTAATACCTTTTTATATGTGGACGGTATATTTGTTGCAACTGGTATGCAAATAGTGAAACATAGCTACTAACCATGGTCAATGATTTACATTATGGTTTACATTTTAGACTGTACATTTTTTATAAATTTTGATGATACTTAACATGGCCTGTGTCCATCATTACAAGATCATGTAGAACACTTCCATTGCTCATTAAATACCCCCTGTTCCATCTATTCTTTTCCTACCTTCCCCTCCCCTCAGGGCCTACAGTGACCACCTGTCTTTAATTCTTGGTTGACAAGATTCATAGTTACTTGCAACAACACTGAGGTCTTGACACATTGGTTTGTCCACTCTTATTAGGAACCACCCATGCTCTCAAGAGACTCCCACCTCTCTGTTTGAGAACATATTGGTCCTCACCAGGATGGGAGTCCAGCTCCTTCCCACTCATTATGTGGGTCTCCACCCACTGATTCAACACAATATGACAGAACGATCACTCATACACTCCCTAGAAGCCTTCCCCAGGTGTGCCGTATCCTGAATGCCCCCCCATCCAACACCCTATGTGTGTATTCTGCTAGACTACATTTTCCAGGATATTTTTCAGTTAATTATGTTTGTCTATGTGACTGTGTAATAGACAATAAGATGTGAATGGAAGCAATGTATGCTACTTCAAGCCTCCTTCACACAGCTCTCCTTCTCCTCCCATTTTGACTTGCTGAAATGGGGGCCAAGACCATGTGTGACCTTGGAAGCCACTTGCTAAAGATGGTAAAGCCTGGGCCTAATTGATGATGTGGAAGAGGGTAACCTCATCAACCTGTACATCCTTCATTAGTGTGGCACATTCATTGCAATTGATAAACGCATCCTGGGGCATTGCCATTGAGCATGGACCGTAGTTCACAATTTTTCCCATACAATTCTGCAGGCTATGGGAAGATATATAATGGCTTATATCTGTAATTGCAATTCCATTGAGGACAATTCACAAGTCCTGAAAAAGCCCTCACATTATATATGTCGCTTCTTTCATTTCTAATTTAGTTTTTGCATGCTCTTTCTTTTGTTCATTGTCAGTCTGCTAATTGTATTGATCTTTTCAAAGAGACAATTTTTGCTTCCATTGAGTCTCTCCACTGTTTTTTTTTTAATTTCTTTATTTCATTTATCTCCAACCAAATCTTCTGTTCACTTTATGTTTACTTTGTTCTTCTTTTTTTAGTTCCTCAAGATGTGACATTAGTTCTCTGATGTGAGATCTTTCTTCTTTATTAGCATAAACCTTTCAAGCTAAAATCCCCCCCCCCAGCACTGTTTTTGCTGTATTCCATAAATTTAGGTATGTTGTACTTTTAATCCTGTCAAGATATTTCCTAAATTCTTCTTTTCTTCTTTGGCCCATTAGTTAAGTGTCTTGTTTAATTTTCCCATAGTTGTGAGTTTTAAATTTTCTTTCTTTTATCAATTTCTAGCTTCATTCCATCGTGGCCAGAGAAGATACATTTTATGATTTCAATATTTTTAAAGTTCTTGAGACTTAGGTGCAACCTAATAGATTGTTTATCCTAGATAATGATCTCTGTGTATTAGGGAAAAATGTTTATTCTGCTGTTGGGGTGAAGTGCTCTATATATGTCTTCTGGGTTTAGTTAGTTTATAGTATCATTCAAATCTTCTATTTTCTTAGAGATCTTTGTCTTGATGTTCTATCCATTATTGAAAATGGTATTATGAAGTCCCAATATTTATGTAAAAACCATCCATTTTTGCTTTTAAGTCTGTTAATATTAGCTTCATATATTCACAAGCTTTGTTGTTAGGTGTAGGTTTTGGTTTCCTAGCTCATAAAATAAAAGATTGTACAATGGGTTGGCTTAACAACAGGAATTTAATTTGTTCAGTTTAAGAGGCTATAAGGCTTAATTTTCTTATCACAGTAACTTCTTCTGGCTGGCTGGAAATCTTTGGGTTTCCTTGGTTTTTATGTCACATGACAATGCACATAGCAGTATTTTCTCATTTCTCTTCTAGGATCTGCTGACTGCCAGGTTCTGGTGGCTCCCCATGGTTTCTTCTTCCCTTTCCAATTGACTTTGCAAGTAATGACTTTATCATATTGGATTAAGGTTCGCTCTCATTCAGTTTTGACATACCTTAATAACATCTTCATACATCCTATTTACAAATAACTTCACACCTCAGGAAATGAGGTTGGTACCTAAATATGCTCTTTTGTGGGGCATGTGTTTCAATCCCCAATTGTGTATATGGATTTATACGTGGTATATCTTCTTGTGGAGTTGACCTCATTATCAGTATATTATGTCCTCTTTGCCTGTGTATAATATTTTTAATAAAATTTTATCAAATATATCATTTCATACATGAACATGCATAAATAATGTGTATAGTAAAAATTGTGAACTTATTAAAAAAGCATTAAATATTATCATATAGGCTTCCCATACATCACTCCACCATCAACATCTTGCATTGTTGGGAAACATTTTTTACAAACTATGATAGAGTATCATCAAAATATTACTACTAACTATAGCCTGAATCTTATATTTGGTGTATGAGAATATTCTCATATTTGTCCTATTATCCACTGTCCATCATTCACCACTGAGTCCCTGTGTTATACAGTCCCATGCTTTCTACAATCCCTCCAAAGTGTGCATTCAGTGGCAGTCATTTCAATCACAGAGTTGTGCTGTCATTACCTCAGTCAATTTTAGAACATTTTCACTACTCCAACAGGAAACTTCACATAACTCCTTATATCTCTTGTTACTGTCCTTTAGAATTGATATATCTTCTGCCATTGCTGCAAAATATTATAATATTGCTGTTAACTCTGGTCCATGAGTTACATTAGTAGAAATTTTTCTGTGTATCAACATATTCTTAATAATTTGTAAAAGAAGAGCATTGACCAAATCTTCCTCCACCACCTAAATCACTGTTATACATTGCCTAGATTATTCTCTAGTTTCCTTTTCACTGATATTTATATCTAGACATCCTCTTTAGCCATAATCACATTTATAAATCAGCCATGTTAGTTATACTCACTATAATGTGTTACTCTCAACTCTATTCATTTCCACACTTACACAATTAACCTTATGAAAAATGCTATGTATGTTATGCATCAGCTCCCATTCTCAAACTACATTCTATTTCCAGTAACCTGTACTCTAGAGATTACCTCCATGAGTTTAGTCATCATAATAAGTTCATATTAGTGAGACCATTCAATATTTGTCATTTTGTGTCTAGCTTATTTCATTTAATATAATGTCCTCAAGGTTCATCCATGTTGTCATATGCATCCTGATTTCATTTATTCTTAAATAGCATTCCAATGTATGTATTTACCAAATTTTATTTATCCATTCATCAGTTGATGGACCCTTCAGTTAGTTCCATATTTTAGCAATTTTGAATAATGTTGCTATGAATATCAGTGTGGAAATGTCACTTTACAACCCTGCTTTCACTTCTTCTGAATATATTCCTAATAGCAAGATTCTTGAATCATACAGCAGCTCTCTATTCAGCTTCTTGAGGTACTGCCAAACTGCTTCCACAGAGTCTGCACCATTGTACATTTCCAAAAACAGTGCAGGATGTTCCTATTTCTCAACATCTTTTCAAGCACTTGCAGTTTTTTGTTTTTTGAATACTGGAAATTCTATAAGGTGTGAAATTGTATCTCGTTGTAGTTTTATTATCTGCATTTCCCAAATAACTAGTGATATTGAATATTTTTTCATGTGCTTTTTGCCCATTTGTATTTTCTCTGTGTAGAAATGTCTTTTCAAGTTTTTGCCTATTTTTAAAATTGGGTTGCTTATCTTTTTATAGCTGAATTGTTTGATTTCTTTATATAAAATGTGTATCAAGCCCTTATTGGATACATGGTTTCCAAATATTTTCTCTCATTGAGCAGGCTGCCTTTTTACTTTCTTGACAAATTCTTTTGAAAGAACAAAAGTATTTAATTTTAAGGTGGTCTCATTTATCTGTTTTTTATTTCATTGTTCATGCTTTGGGTATAAGGTTTAAGAAATTACCACCTACCACAAGATCTTGAAGATGGTTTCCCTAAATTTTCTTCTAGTTTTATGATTGTAGCTTTTATTTTTAGCTCCTTCATCCATTTTGAATTAATTTTTGTATAAAGTGTGCGATACGGGTCCTCTTTCTTTCTTTTGGATATGGATATCCAGTTCTCCCTGCACCATTTGTTGAATAATCTGTTCTGGCCCAGCTGGTTGGGCTTCAAAATCTTGTCAAGAATCGCTTAACTGCAGAAGTGATGTAGCTCAAGTGGTTAAGTGCTTGGTTCCCATGTACTTGATCCTGGGTTCAATATCCAGCCTCAGTACCTACAAACAAAAACCAAAAATGCCTTTTCAATGTAGATGTGAGAACTCTATTTCTGAGTCCTCAATTTCATTCCATTGGTTAACATGTCTATCTTTATGCCAGTACCATGCTGATTTACCACTAGAGCTAAGTAATATGCTTTAAAGACAGGTAGTGAGAGTCCTCCAACTTCATTCTTCTTTTTAAGACATTTGTTGGTTATTCTGGGCTGTTTACCTTTCTGAACAAATCTTATAATTGACTTTTTCTTTTATGCAAAAAAAGTTGCAATTTTTATTGGGATTGATAGCTTAACAATACTTAGACTTACAATCCAAGATCACGGAATGACCTTCCATTTATTTAGGTTTTCTTTGTTTGTTTGTTTGTTTTCATCAAGATTTTGTAATTTTCTGAATACAGGTCCTTTATATACTTGACTAAATTTATTCCTAAATATTTGATTCTTTTTACTAGCTATTATAATTGGATTTTTCTTTTACTTTCTCCTGAGATTGGGCATCAATACTGTGTAGAAATGCTACCAATTTTTGCATATTAATCTTGTATCCTGCCACTTTGCTGAACTTATCTATTAGTTCTAGAAACTCTGTTGTGGATTTTTGGGATTTCCTAGACATATGGTCATATCAGCAAATATTGAAAATTTTACTTCTTCCTTTCTTGTTTGGGATTTTTATTTCATTATCTAGCCTAATTTTTCTATCTAGAACCCTAGCACAAAATTGAATAACAGTGGGCATCCATGTTTTGTTCTGAATGTCAGTGGGAAAGTTTTCAGTCATTCACAGTTGAGTACAATGCAAGCTATGTGTTTTTCATACATGCACTTTACCATGTTAATAGAGCATCCGTCTATTCCTATCTTTTTGAGTGTTTTTATCAAGAAAGGATGCTATATTTTGTCAAATGGCTTTTCTGCATCAATCGAGGGGATCATGTGATTATTATTCTTCCATTTATTAATGTGGTTTATTATACTGTTTTTCTTGTGTTGAAAATCCCTTACATACCTGGAATGAAATCCACTTGATCCTGGTATATAACTTTTGTAATGTGTTTTTCGATTTGGTTTGCAAGTATTTTGTTTAGGATTTTTGCACCTATGTTTCTAAGAAAAATTGGTCTTTAATTTTCTTTTTTCATAATATCTTTATATGGTTTTGGTGTTAAGGTGATGTTATTTTCAAAGAATGAGTTTGGTAGCATTCCTTCCTGTTCAAATTTTTGGAGAACTTGGGCAAGATTGGTATTAGATCTTCTATGAATGATTGGTAGTATTTACCATGAAGCCATCTGGTCCTGAGCTTTCCATCTTTGGGAGGTTTTTGATGACTCTTTAATCTCTTATGATTGGATTTTTTTTTTTATGTCTTGTATTTCTTCTAGAGTCAGTGTATGTTGTTAATGTTTTCTAGGAATTTGTCCATTTCCTTTATGTTTTCAAGTTGTTTGGTTTAATGTTCATAGTGTCCTTTTATAATTTCTCTTATTTCTATGGGGTCTCTGGTAAAGTCCCCCCTATCATTTCTGATTTTGTTAGGCCTCAAGGCAGGGCCTTTATGGATAACCAGAGATGGCATGAAGAAAACTTCAACACAAGAGTTAGGTAAACTCACATTTATTATGTCTGCAGAGGTAAGTACCCAAGATCAGTCCAAAGTGACTCAGACCCAACTCCCTGTGCTGTGGTTTTATTCTTGCCTAAATACCTAAGTTACTACTTAACATTTGCTTTGATTATGCATTAGCTTTTATGCATATATATGATCATACATAGCTAGTTATATAAATGTATGGTTAGTTTGTTTAGGAAATCATGCTTGCACATACACTGAATGATCAAAATGGGTCATTTTGAATGGGTGGGAAATTTACTGTCAGTTAAGCAAGTTTAAGTGAGGAAAGCAAGAGGCTTTTTCTGTGCAGGTCCAGCCAACTGGTTGAAGCTTGTTTTCATACTTCATTGCTTCAACAGGATATTCTTGACCACCAAAAGCAGAATTTGACAGAAAGAGATGGTTGCATCTCATTGCCTTCTAATTTACATATAATTCTTTCCTTTGTATTCTAGCAACAGGGAGAGAAACAAGTTACTTTCAGGTATTTGGTGATCCTACATCCATCAATTTTATTTATTTATATATTCTCTCTTTCCTTCCTTGTCAGTCTAACTAAGGGTTTGTCAATTTTGTAGCTATTCTCAAAAACCAACTTTTGGTTTTGTTGATTCTATTTTTTTTCCTCAATTTCATTTCATTCTGCTCTGACTTTTATTACTTCTTTCCTTTTGTTTGGTTTGGGATTAGTTTGCTCTTCCTTTTCTAGTTCCTCCAGGTGTGCAATTATGTCTTTGATTTTAGCTCCTTTTTTTTAAATGTAAGCATTGAAGGCTATAAATTTCACTCTTGGCACTGCCTTTTCTGTATCCCACAGATTTTGATATCTTTTGTTCTAGTTTTCATTTGTCTCAAGATGTTTACTAATTTCTCTTGCAATTTACTCTTTGACCTACTGATTATTTAAGAGTATGTTATTTAATCTCCACATATTTGTGAATTTTCCCTTTTAGCATCTATTATTGATTTCCAGCTTCATTCCATTATGATCAGAGAAAGTGTTTTGTACAATTTCAATCTTTTTAAAATGTATTGATCCCAGTCTTGTGACCCAACATATGGTCTATCCTGGAGAAGGTTACATGAGCACTTGAAAAGAATGTATATCTTGCTGTTTTCCAGTGTAATGCTATATAAATGTCTCAGGTCTCGTTCATTTATCAATGAACGATATATATTCAAATTCTCCGTTTCTTTAGTTATTCTCTGAACAGTTGTTCTATCCAATACTGAGAATGGTGTATTGAACTCTCTAACTGTTATTGTGGAGACATTTATTTCTTCCTTCAGTTTTGCCAACATATACTTTATGTATCTTGGGGCACCCAGGTTAGGTGCATTATTTCTTTTGGTGAATTGATCTTTTGTTAAAATATAATGACCTTTTTGATCTCTTAGAACAGTTTTGAATTCATTATCTATTTTGTCCAATATTAGTATCACTACTCCAGATCTTTTTTGGTTACAATTTGCATGGAATATTTTTTTCCAACTTTCACTTTCAACCTGGATTTTCCTTAACTCTAAGGTGAGTGTCTTGTAGCCAGGATATAGATGGCTCATTTTTTCACATTTTGTCAGTCTATGTCTTTTGATTGGGGAATTCAATCTATTAACATTCAATTTCATTACTGTAAAGACATTATTTACTTTATCTATTTTATTTTTTAGCCTTCTGTTGTCATTTCTTACTATTGTCTGCAATTTTATCATGTAATTTACCCTTCCTAATAATCTTCATTTCTACATTCTTCTCTAATTCTCTCACCCTTGTTTTTTCTTTCAGGCTGCAGCATTCCCTACAGTATCTCTTGTGGTTCTTGTCTTTTGGTACTATACTCTCTCAGGTTTTGTTTGTCTGTGAAGACTTTAAAATCACCTTCAGTTTTGAAGGAGAGTTTTGCCAGATAAAGAAGTCTTGACTGGCAGATTTTCTCTTTCAGTAGCTTAAATACATGTTACCCCTTTCTCCTCACCTCCATGGTGTCTGTTTAGAGCTTGGCACTTAGTCTTATCAAGATTCCCTTATATGTGATGCATTGCTTTTCTTGTGCTGCTTTCAGAGTCCTCTCTTTATCTCTGATATTTGTTATTCTGAACAAAAGATGTCTTAGAGTGGGTCTATTCGTATTTTTTCTGTTTGGGGTGTGTTACCCTCCTTGGATATTGATATTTATATCTTTCATAAGAGTATGGAAGTTTGGGTCATTATTTCCTTAAATATTCTTTCAGCCCTTTTTTTTGTTCTCTTCTCCTTCTGGGACACCAGTAAAGCATATGTTTGTGTGTTTTGTATTGTCATTCAATTCCCTGAGACTCTGTTGCATTTTTTCCATTCTTTTCTTATTCTGTTAACCTGTCTTTTCAAGTTCAGTTGCTCTGTCTTTGACTTCACTAATTCAGTTATCCATCAATTCAAAGCTGAAGTTATAAGCCTCTAATATATTTTTAATCTCATCTAATGTGTCTTTCAGTCCCATAAGCTCTGCTACTTTTTTCCCCCAGGCTTTCAATTTGTTCTTTATGCTCACAATGTACCTTCTTAATATCCTTTATCTCTTTAGTCAAAATTTCCTTCAACTCTCTAAATTGATTTAGGAAGTTTGTGTGATTATCACTGATTAGTTTTCTGAAATCCTGTGTCTCATCAGGATACTTGGCTTGTTCCATTGACTCTGCCATTTCTTCCTATTTCTTTTTATGACTTGTAATTTTTCCTGATATCTAGGCATCCGAATAGGTTGTTGAATTTACTATGATATTCAATTTCTCTTTCTTGTCTAGTGTTATTTTTTTCATGGCTCTTCTTTGATTTTTGCCTCAACTTATTCTGAGTCTTCATAATTGTCCTGCTTAAGTTATTAAAATTGGACCAGAGACTTGCTAATGGGGCATAGATCCTCTCCCAAGGGTTCAGGAAAAGAATGACCTAAAACCACTTTTTCCCCTTGCAGTTTGCAGGCTGGCCAGCCATCAGATGGTGCTTGTAAGAGAATTTTTCCATGGAGGTGACTCATTCAACCTCCACTTTCCTGTGATTCTGGTCTGGCCAGATTCAAAGCAGGCTCAGCCTGCTCTGAAGAGAAACCACTCTCCATCCTCCACCATGCTTTCCCTCTTGCAAGGGAAGAAGATGTTTGTTCTCCTCTCATTCAACTTCAGTGAGTCATGGGTTTTATCCAAGCTGCTTGCCTTGAGAGTAGGGGCTGAATGCCATTCCAGCCATGGAGCTTAATAACTCACAGTTGTCATTTCAGCTTCTACATCTCTGTGTCCCTTGCCCTTCTGGGGGATACACAGCACTGTCCTGGTCTGCCAACCCCTAGAACAGATCCCTCAGACAGTTTTTTGCCCTCCCTTTATTGTTTCTGTGAGAGAGATGAGTCCTGCCTGCCTACTCTGAGGCCATCTTTTCAGAAGTTTGTTGTAACAGTTTTTTACTTAAAGTCTAAAGCAAGCCAGACACAAAAGGACAAATACTGTATGAATGCATTACCATGAACTAAATATATTGTGTAGCATATTTGATACACACACACACACACACACACAAAATTTACATGTATCCATTACATTTAATGTAGAAATGTATATATTTATTCATCTGTGTTTACTTTTTAGTTTTTAATTGTTTATATTTTTGATTATTAAATGTACAAATAAAGTTAAGAAGAAAAAAAAAGTCTATATAATCTGATATCAGTATAGTTATCCCAGCTTTTTTACTATTTACAAGAAATATTTCTTAATCCTTTCATTTTAGTTCATTTCTTTCGTGAATTTAAATTCAGTCACTTGAAAACAGCAAAGAGTGCTTTTTAAATCAATTCTGCCATTCTCTTCCTTTTAACTGGAGAGTTTAGTCAGTTTACTTTTTAAAGTAACTACTAATTATACAGGAATTTCTTTTTCCATCTTATTATTTGTTTTTCTGTAGGGCTTATAGTTTTTTTGTCGCACAGTTCTTCCTACTTTTATAAGTATTTATTTTTTATAAAACATTTTAAGTCTCTTCTCATTTCCTTCTGCATAAATTTTTCAGATATTCAGTTTGGAGTTATCATGGGAATTAAATTTAACATTCAAAATCTATAACAATCTTTTTTTATTTGGTACCAGCTCAACTTCAATAGCATATGCAATTGATATTTCTATAACCCGAAATCTACCCACCACTTTGTTGCATTTTTCTGATTACATGATTCTGCTCCTTGGCCAGGGGGAGATCTGGGTAAAAACCAGAGACACAGCATGCACCTCTTTTGATATTTCACCTCTTAAGGTCTTTCACATATCTAAGTAATAACATATCCATGGTAACACTGGAACTTTTGGAATATAAAGGAAAACCATTCTGTTTATTTCAAAGAAAATTAGCTCAAATTATTTAGGTATTCATAATCCAGATGATTTGGTTTAATGTATTGTTTTTTCAAGTAATATGTGGACTTTTTAAGTAAATAAGAGTCCATATATATGTGTGCCCATGTGTTTACCATGCTTATATCTCTGTAAGTGTGACATGGGGGTGGTTTGCATTTCTTGACTAAGCGTCAGAGGAATGACCCTTGCCATCAGAGAGAATGCTATTCAGAAATGTGTCTGATATCTGACCTTGAAATGATTATAAAATGTCATGAAAAGTCTAAGGTTGATTAATTTCTGCTTTTTGGGCTTAATTTGCTGAACTGCTCTTTGAAATTCATTACATGGAAGAGAATGCATGCTAGAAGTGTAAGGATATGCAGATGCAGGTTTCTTTTCCTGGTAAATGCAGATATGGTTCTCAAACTACATCTAATTGATAAAACCTTGGTGCTAGGTATGCAAATTTATGACATTATAAATAAATATATGAAAGAAAAATTGATGGATTATAGTTTATGGATTATAGTTTTATGAATAATGTCAAGCAGCATTTCAATGTGTTTGTGGAATTTTGTACTACTAACAGCTACATATGAGTTCCATTATATTTGTATTTTGTGTTTTCTCTCTCCCTTTCTCTTGATAAGGATGCTAAAGTTTTCTGAATATTATTAATCTTTCTAAAGAATGAACATTAGCTTTATTGATAATCTCTATTTTAGACTATTTATGAATTGAATTATTGTAATTTTTAATCTTTGTCTTTATATTGTTTGGTTTTAATTTGCTTTTATTTACTTGACCCTTATACCTGGGTTTTTTAAATTACTTATTACATACTATTTTGAATCTTAATATTAGAGATAACTGGTACATATTAATACAGCATAAAATTCATTCCAAGTATACAATCAATGGTATTTGGTATAATCACATAGTTGTGCTTTCATCACTTCAATCAATATTAGAACATTTTCATTATTTCAATAATAAAAAAAACCTCACAATAAACTTCCTCACCTCTCAATCTCTGTATGCTTCCCCTACTGTACATACATGGTGTTTCTGGCTATTTGATTCAAAGTGTATAATCAGTGGTTTTTAGCATAATCACAATGTTCTACACTCATCATCTCAAAAATTTTAGAACAGATTCATTACTCCAAAAAGACAGTCTCCGCACCCCTTAGCATTACTTCCTTAGATTTATATAATGACTAATCTCATTTCATCTTTATAAATTGATTTACATTTACATTTCTTTTAAATGGAATCCTACAATATGTAGAACTCTGTGTCTGGTCTCCTTCACTGATTTTTATTTTTGGTCTGATATTAACACATTTCTGATATTCACTTACATTTGTTCAGCTTCAAAAAAATCAGTCTTATATATGCAATTCTACCCTGTGTTAGACAATCAATAGGATGCCGATGCAAAGTACCAGAAATCTGTTGGCATTTATAAAGGGTATTTATTTGGAGAAGAAGTTTACAGTCACAAGACCATAAAGCACAAGCTAATTCCGTCACCAAAGTCTGTTGCCACTTGTTGGAGCAAGATGGCTGCTGGGCTCTGCTAGGGTTCAACCTTCCTTTTGCTCCTAAGGTTCCGTGGTCCCAGCTCTTTCCCTTCTCAGCTAAAGGTTAACAAAAGGCTCTCTCTCTCCCTGGGGCTCATTTCTTTCTGGGCTCAGCTGCTCTGCCCTCTTCACATGGTCAGCTGTAGACTCTTAGGCTCATCTCTCTTCCCAGGGCATCTAGTGTATATAAAGGAAACTTCTTTCCTTCCTCATCTATCTGCTTCTCTGTGTGTTTATTTCCTGGGGTCCAGCATCAGAAACTGATAAAACTCTATGCTACGCCTGTCATTTTCTCTGTAAGTCCCAACCCACCAAGGGGGCAGAGACTCAACATCCTACTTACATGGCTAAATCAAAGCCCTAATCATAATTTTATCAAGTAAAAGTGAAACCTCTGAATTTAAATCAATCTAATATGCCCAGAGGAACAGAACAGTTTACAAACACAATCCAATATCTATTTTTGGAATTCATAAACAATGCCAAACTTCCACACAACCATATTCATATTTCACAAAATATATGTAATTCATAATAAAGCATTCATACAGTATCTGTCCTTTTGTATCTGCCTTGCATCACTCAACATAATGTCATCTGGTTCATCCATGTTGTCATATGTTTCATGACTCTTTCTTCTTACTGCTGCATAATATTCCATCATGGGTTCACTCCAAAATTTGTTTATTCATTCATTAGTTGATGGTCACCTGGTTGTTTCCAAATTTTGGCTATCAAGAATAATGTTACTATGAACATCAGTGCACAGATATCTATTCATGGAAATGCTCTCAGTTTTTCTGGGTATATACCTAGCAATGATATCACCAGGTCCCATGTCAAGTTTAAATACAAGTTCCTTAAGAAATGCCAAACTGTCCTCCACAGTAACTATACCAATCTACATTCCCACCAACAATGAATAAATGTCCCTATTTCTCCACATCCTCTCCAACATTTACAATTTTCTGACTTTTTATCGGCAGCCAGTCTAATGTGTGTGAAATGATATCTTATGTAGTTTTTATTTACATTTCCCTAATTGCTAGTGATATTGAACATTTTTTCCATGTGTTTCTTTGCCATTTGCATTTCTTTTTTGGACAGTTTTCTTTTCAAGTCTTTTGCCCATTTTTTAATTGGGTATTTTGTATTTTTATTGTTGAGTTGTATGATCTCCTCATATATCATGGATATTAAACCCTTATAGGATATGTGATTACCAAATGCTTTCTCCCAGAGTTGACTGCATTTTCACCCTTTTAATCAAGTCCTTTGAAGTACAAATGTGTTGAATTTTGAGAAGGTCCCATTTATCTATTTTTTCTTTGGTTGCTCATGCTTTGGGTGTAAGGTTTAAGAAACTGCCACCTACCACAAGTCCTTGAAGATGTTTTCCTACATTTTATTCTAGGAGTTTCATGGTTGTTTAATTGGATTAAATCCTTGATCAATTTTGAGTTAATGTTTGCATAAGGTGTGAGATACAGGTCTTCTTTCTTTCTTTTGGATATAGGTATCCAGTTCTCCCAGCACCATTTGTTGAATAGACTGTTCTGGCCCAGCTGGGTGGGCTTAACAGCCTTGGCAAAAATCACTTGACTGTAGATGTGAGGGTCAATTTCTGACTTCTCAGTTCAGTTTCCTTGGTCAATATGTCTGTCCTTATCCAGTACCATGCTGTTTTTCCCACTGTAGCTCAACGATATGTTTTAAATTCAGGAAGTGAGTGTCCTCCAACTTCCTTCATCTTTTTAAAGACATTTTTGGCTGTTCAGGGCCCTTTACCTTTCCAAATAAATTTGATTATTGGCTTTCCAATTTCTGCAAAAAATGTTGTTGGGATTTTTATTGGGATTGTGTTGAATCTGTAAATCAGTTTGGGTAGAATTGATATCTTAAGGATATTTAGTCTTCCAACCCATGAACATGGAATTCCCTTTCATTTATTTAAGCATTCTTTTTTTAAGCAATGTCTTGTAGCTTTCTGAATATAGGTCCTTTATGTCCTTGGTTAAGTTTATTCCTAAATATTTGATTATTTTAGTCACTATTATAATGGATTTTTTTGTTTCCCCTCATATTTCAAATCAATACTGTATAGAAATGCTATTGAGTTTTGCATATTAACCTTGTATCTGGCCACTTTGCTGAACTCATCTATTAATTCTACTAGCTTTGTTGTGGATTCTTCAGGATCTTCTAGATATAGGATTATGTCATCAGCTAATAGTGAAAGTTATATTTTGTCTTTTCTTATTTGTGTAAACTTTCTTTGTCTAGCTTAATTGCTCTAGCTAGAACTTCTAGGACAAAATTGAATAATAATGGTGACAGTGGATATCCTTGTTTTGTTCCTGAACCCGGTGGGAAAGCTTTCAGTCTTTCACCATTAAGTGCAAAGCTAGCTGTAGGTTTTTCATATATGCATTTACCATATTGAGAAAGCTTCCTTCTATTCCTATCTTTTGGAGTGTTTCTATCAACACAGGGTGCTGTATTTTGTCAAATACCTTTTCTGCATCAATTGAGAGGATCGTATAATTTTTCTTCTTCAATTTATCAATATGGTTTATTACATTAATTGATTTTCTTGTGTTGTACCATCCTTGCATACTTTGGATAAAGCCTACTTGATCATGGTGTATAATTCCCTTAATGTGCTTTTGGATTCTGTTTGCAAATATTTTATTGAGGATTTTTACATTGATATTCATTAGAAATATTGGTCTGTAATTTTCTTTTCTGTAGTATCGGGCTTTGGTATTAGGGTGATATTGGTTTCATAGAATGAGTTTTATAGCATTCTTTCTTGTTCAATTTTTTGGAAAAACTTGAGCAAATCAGTATTAACTAATTTTTGAATAATTGGTAGAATTCACCTGTGAAGCCATCTGGTCCCAGGCTTTTCATATTTGGGAGGTTTTGATGACTAACAATCTCTTCACTTGTGATTGCTTTGTTGAGGTCTTCTATTTCTTCTAAAGTCAGTGTAGGTAGTTCAAATTTGTCTAGGAATAGGATCACTAGCATGTAGGTAGTTCAAAATGTTGTCTTGTCAACATTTTCTAATTTTTGGCATACTATTATTCATAGTATCCTCTTATGATCTCTCTTCTACAGTCAGTGGTAATGTCTATCCCCTCATTTATGAGTTTATTTATTTGTGTCTTCTCTTTTTTTTTTTTCTTTGTGTGTCTAGCTTCTTGATTTTGTTGATCTTCTCAAAGAAACAACATTTGGTCTTGTTGATTTTCTTTATTGTTTTTTTTCCCTCAATTTCATATATTTCTGCTCTGATCTTTACTATTTCTTTACTAAGCCCAAACCTTCAGCTTGGTTTCAGATTAGTTTACTGTTCTTTTTCTGGTTCTTCCAGATGTACAATTAGATCATCAATTTTAGCTCTTTTTTTAAATGTAAGAATTGAGGGCTATAAATTTCAATGTCAACCATGCCTTTGCAGTGTCCTACAGGTTTTGATATGGTGTGTTCTCATTTTCATTTGTCTCAAGATATTTGATGAATTTTCTTGCAATTTCTTCTTTGACCCAATGATTGTATGAGTGTGTTAATATTCATATATTTAGGAATTTTCCATTTTTCCATCCATTATTGATTTCCAGCTTCATTCCATTATGATCAGAGAAAATGTTCTGTATAATTTCAATCTTTTTAAATTTATTGAGAATTGTTTTGTGACCCAAATATGGTCTATCTTGTAGAAGGATCCATGAGCACTTGAAAAGAATATATATCTTGCTCTTTTGGGTACAATGCTTTACAGATATCTGTTAGGCTTACTTCATTTATATTATTTAAGCTTTCTGTTTCTTTATTTAGCTTCTGTCCAGATATTCTCTCCAATCTTGAGAGTGGTGAATTGAAGTCTTCAAGTATTATTGTAGTGACATCTATTTCTCCCTTCAGCTTGCCAACATGCATCTCATGTATCTTGGGGCAATGAGGTTAGGTGTATAAATATTTGTAATAGTTATTTCTTCTTGTTAAATTGCCCCTTTTATTAATATGCAATGACCTTCTTCAGCCCTTAACAGTTTTGCATTACAATATATTTTGTCTGATAGTATCACTACTGCAGTTCTTTTTTGTTTATTGTTTTCATGTAATATCTTTTTCCAAACTTTCTCTTTTAACCTATTTGTGTCCTTACGTCTGAGGTGATCCTTGTGAACAACATATTGATGGCTCTTATTTTTATCCATTCTATCAGTCTGTGTTTTTTGATTTGGGAAGTTCAAGCCATTATTATTCAAAGTTTATCTGTAAAGGCATGGCCTACTCATCCATTTTGACCTTTGGCTTTCTGTTGTCATATCACACTCTTTTTACTGTTTCTATTAATCTTCATTTCTACAGTCTTCTCCAAATCTCTCACCCTTGTTTTTTCTTTCACACTGCAGAACTTCCTTTAGTATCGTTTATAATTCTGGTCTGCTCGTAGCATATTGTTTAAGTTTTTATTTGTCTGTGAAGAATTTGAACTCCCCTTCATTTCTGAAGGACATCTTTGTCAGATTCAGAATTCTAGGTTGGCAGTTTTTCTCTTTGAATGCCTTATATACATCATACCACTTTCTTCTCTCCTCCATGGTTTCTGATAAGAGGTCAGCAATTAATGATATCAAGTTGCCCTTGTATGTGATGCTTGGCTTTTATCTTGCAGATTTCAAAATCTCTTTATCTCTGACATTTTTTCATTCTGAATAGTAGGTCTCTCAGGGAAGGTCTATTCATGTTTATTCTGTTTGGGGTTTGTTGTCTTGCTTGACTATTGATATTTATGTCTTTCATAATGGTAGGGAAATTTTCCAGTCATTATTTCCTCAAATATTCTTTCTGCCCCCTTTCCATTCTCTTCACCTTCTGGGATAATGGTAATTCATAGGTTTTTACATTTCATGTTGTCATTCAATTTCCGGAGACCTTCTTCCATTTTTTTCCATTCTCTTCTCTTTCTCTTCTTTGTCTTTTACAATTCAGATGTTGTATCTTTGAAATCACTAATTTTTTTGTCTTCAAGCAATTCAAATCTGATCTTATATGCCTCTAATTTATTTTTAATCTCATCCATTATGTCTTTCATTCCCATAAGATCTATTATTTTTCAATGCAGATTTTCAAATTGTTCTTTATGTTCATCAAAATCTTCTTAATATCCTTTATTTCGTTAGTCATATTTTTTTCCAATTCTTTGAATTGACTTAGGAGAGTTGAATGATTATTATTGATTAATTGTCTTATATCCTGAATCTTTTCTGGATATTTTGTTTGTTCCTTTTTCTGGGCCATCTCTTCCTGTTTCCTAGTATGCCTTGTAATTTTTTGCTGATGTCTAGGCATCTGATATGTTGGTGAATTTACTCAGATGGCCAATTTCTCACTCTTGCCTATTATTATTTTTTCACATCTCTTCTCTGATATTTTGTTCAACTAATCCTGTCTTTAAGATTGAACAGCTTAAGTTATCAACATCATACCAAGGACTCACTAATGGGTACAGAATTTCTCCCAGAGGTAGGGATAAAAAGAAATCTAAAAGCAGTTTTCATCCATGTAATTTCCAGACCAGCCAGTAGATGGTGCTCATTGGCACACCTTTCCACAGAGGTGTTTCTCTCTTGGTTTTCCTTTGTTTTTGTCTGGTCCAAGCCAAGGTTCAAAGTGGTCTTTGCTGGTTAAATTCACTGAAGAAAAGCCCCCATCTCCCCCTTCTTTTTTTCTTGAAACATCTGATGGGGAGGAAGACCTTTGCTACCCTCTCATTCAGCTAAAATGGGCTAGGGGTTTTACCCCTGGTGAATATCTCAGAGGTGGGGGAAGGGAGAACTTCCCATCGGCCTGGAGGTTTAGTAACTAAGAGTTTGTTGTTTTGACTTCTTTGTTTCTTTGTCCCTCATTCTCCTGGGAGTTATGAAGTACTGTGCTCGTCTCCTGACCCCCAAAACAGGTCTTTCTGGCAACTTTTGGCTCTTTCTCTATTGTTTTTGTGAGAAAGCTAAGCATTATCTGTATAATCCAATGCCATCTTCCTACATTCTTCTCTACAGATTTTGAAAAGATAAAAAGGGAATATTATGAACACTTTTAAGCCATTAATTTCAACAACTTAGAAAGAATGGACACATTCTTTATATGTATGTATTACACACATATAAAAATATATGTAATCTCAAAAGCCCTTCATGTCTTAAGAAACTGTATTTGTGCTTTCAAGTCTTTCCACAAGAAAACCCCTTCCTTTTGTCTCACTGGTGCACTCTTACAAACATTAAAGAAGAAATAATACCAATTCTAAACAAAAATTTCAAAAAAAAAAAGAACAAAACAGAATATCTGAACTCTTTCTTATGCATGAATTTCTCTGTTGTGTATCAAATAAAATAGCATTTATTTACTTTTGTTAGCATTTTCTACATGGATAATGATGCCATGTATAAAAACAGACAATGTACATATTCCTTGACAATCTGAATGACACCTTTTAAAAAACTAAATTAGATTAGGAGGTTTGAAGGGTATAAGATCAATATAGAAAAATGGAATATAAAGATTTTACTTCTAACAAAAATCTGACACAGTATTTTTAAAATGACATTTTAAAACCATCAAAATTCTACATATTTTATGAAATATTTAACACTTAATGAAATGTGACAAAATATGTGCAAGGCATCTACAATGAAAACTACAGAAATTTGATGAGAAAAATTAAATAATACGTCATAAATCAAGTGACATTTCCTGTTCATTGACGAAAAACCTCAATATTTTTAAGATGTTCATTTTTGTTCATCTCAAATTAATCATTATTCAATAAAATATTTTGAAAATTCTAAATATGATTTTTTTGGTATAAAATCTATCTCTAAACTTTATATGTCAATACAAAGTATATAGAACTGCTAAAACAACTGCATTTTAGAACTTATTTTTAGAAACACTACCTGTTATCACCACATATTATAAAGTTCCAGTAATCAAGGAAGTGGTGTTTTACTAAGATGGTTAGATTGATCAATGGAAGAGACTAAACAGTTCAAATGCAGACCCACACATGTGATTCAAATTATTCTCCACAAATAAGTGTACACGATTCTGTGGTGAAAGATTAATGTTTCCAATGAATTCTATTAGTACAATTGGATTTCCATATATATATATATATATATAAATGAACTGCAACCTATTCCTCACACCTTATACTAAAGATAACTTAAATTGGATCAAAGATGTCTACACAAAATATAAAACTGTTAAAAGCTTAGAATAAAACAGAAGATAATCTTCAATGCCTAGGATTAGGCAAATGTTGTGATACAAAATCATCATCCTTAAAAGAATTAATAAATTTGACCCCAACAAAATGTAAAGGTTTTTGGTAAGAATGAGAATATTATTAACATGAAAAACAAAGTTAACACTAGGAGATGGTATTTCAAAAACATATAGTATTAAAAAGTACTGCTCAAAATATACAGATTATCTCAAAACAATAAGAAAAATCAACAATGAAATAAAAATAAACAAATGTCTTGAATGGATACTTCATAAAGGAAGAATATATACATATTGCAAATAAGTATGCACAAAGATGTTAGACAACAATATTCCTTAGACATATGCAAATTAAACTTCAATGATACTGCTATAGACCCTTTAGAATGGCCAAAATTGAAGAATGAACATAGCAAGTGTTGATGAAGATATGGAGGAACAGAAATCTCATACATTATTTCATACCCCTTAGGTGAGACAGGAAGGCTCAAGGGAACTGTAGTTGTGTGTGTATTATTTTAAAATTTATTTTATTTATTTATCCTCCCTGCCCCATTGCTTGTGCTCACTGTCTGCTCACTGTGTCTGTTCATTGTGTGCTCATCTTTTTAGGAGGCACTGTGAACTGAACCTGGGAACTCCCATGTGGGAGGGAGGTGCCTAATCACTTAAGCCACCTCAGCTCCCTGCTTCTTGTGACTCTAATTGTGTTTCTCACTGTGTTTTGTCATTGTGTCTACTTGTTGCATAATTTCATTGTGTCAATTTGCTACATCAGCTTGCTGTCTTGCTTTTCTTCTTTAGGAGGCACTGATACCTGAACCTGGGTCCTCCCATGTGGTAGACAGACACCCAACTGCTTGAGCCACATCTACTTCCCAAAGTGTGCATATTTCTAATCCCAATGGTGAAGGTTAGAGGAGGCAGTGTTTGGTGACTTCCCTTCCCCCAAGTTAATTAGGTTCTGGAAAATCCCACATGGAGTAGGCCTGGTTAAAATAGTGCCTCTTGAAGGGAGACATTTGTTAAGGAGAATAGAAGGATTTGGGTTATTTCAATATGGTTAGTTCTCCCCTATCCTGCTTAGGAAGCAAATGGAAATTTTTTTTTCTGAAATTCATTGTGGGAACCTGATGGAGCTCTTGGAAGTAAGAAAAAAAAAAGTGGGGGAGTGCCCCTAAGACTGAGCCTCCATGAAATTTTTATCTCTCAAGCTACTCCCCAGTAATTAGTCTATGACCCTTTGATTTTCCCACCTAAGGCTGATTTCAGCCCTGATTTCTGCTCCAATTATGCTATGATTCTTTGTACCTGTCTATCTCTGCAGTTTGTGGTGTAGTCGTATGCTCTATGACACCTATTCTCTGAAGGATGTTGATTTTCAGTTGTCAGCTTTTTTCTTGTTGTGAAGACAGGAGTGATTACTTCGAAGCACTTTTCTTGCCATAATGGAAATATATTCATTTTTCTTATGATTTTTTAAATTAAAATTAGATCTTTAGCAGTGTATAATTTTAATTTCCAAATATTTATATATTTAAATATGTTTTAATCTTTTGCCTTAAATCTGCTATGCTCAGAGATCTGGATACTGTCTGTGCTTTAAATTACTGAGACATATTAAATGCCCTAATAATGACCTTTTTAAAATATTTTGTCTCTGTGTGCAGGTATATGTTTTCTTTAACTATTACATGCATAATTTTATATATGTCAAAATATACTTTTTAATTTTGATGTTCTTTCATTTTTTCCGTACTGTGTTATTGCCTGCTTTATTTATCAGTAACTTATGAAGGAGTCTACTGTGAATTTAACTGTTTCTTCATATAGCTTTATCCAGTGTTAATACTTATATATTGAAATAATATAATTAAGGTTTTCTATCAGTCATGGTTTTAAAACAAGAAAGGGCAGAGTCAAATTGTAAAAGATTATAATAAGAGATGATTTTCAATAGATGTGGAGAGATGTAAAAATAAAAAGCACAAGAAATGTGCAGTAGCTTGGGGTTAGTAAGGGTACAAGTCTGACAACTGTTAAATAGAATACAGAGGGTTCCCTGGTGGTGCAAAGAGGGTTGGAAATGGGTGATGTGACAGGAACTAATATTTTAAAATTTAATAAAAACATAAGAAGGATTTTGTGTGGACCATGAGAATTATTTGCTCTAAATTAAGGGCTAAAATTAATTCAATTCTATTCCATTTAATTTATACTGACACTCTTCCTAGCCCCATAGCAGAGAAAAAAGAAGAAGCAAAATAAACAAACACAAAAAAAGATTATGCATTTTCATACTTTTTGAATGATAACCACTACCTTATATTAGCTGATAAAAAGTAACATAGAATGATATGTTGTAACACAAAATAATGTACATGGCTTTGAAGTTTCAAGTGAGTGTAATTAAATTATCTCAATAATAAAGTCCACAATTTTATATAGATTAGGAAAACCTTGATGTTTTCCTGATACTCTTATCACACATTGATCAGTTTGGATGACAAAGAAATATTCATCATTTATTAAGTATTTTACCATGGTACAATTCAGCAAATTGTCTTTGAAGAACTTTGTATTCATCAGCCAAAAGTGGTGCTGATGTAAAGTAGCAGAAATCTGTTGGATTTTATAAAGAGTGTTTATTTAGGGTAAAATCTTACAACTACAAGGCCCTAAAGAGTCTAACTCAAAGTTACTCTTCACCAAAATCTGCTGCCATGTGTTGAAGTAAGATGGCAGGCAATGACTGTAAAGGTTCAGTCTTCCTCTTTCTCTTAAGGCTCCATGGATCCAGCTTCTTCCAATCTCAGCTGTAGGCTGGAGGGCTCATTTCTTTCCAGGTTCAGCTGTTCTGTTCTCTTCATAACCTCAACTCTAGACTATCAGGCTTATCTCTCTTCCTGGGGTGGCAGGATCACAGTTCATTCCTATTCTATGTTTGTGATACTCTCTCTATTCTTCTGTATCATGTTCTGTGTATCTACTTTTGTGTTCTTGATTGAGCATCTGTTTATATAGCCCACCAAGGGGTGGGGACTCAAACTGAGTAGCCCTAATGATGCAATCTAATAAAAGCCCTAATCTTAACATAATTTAATCAAAGGATTCTCAGCTGAGTCTAATATATTCAAAGGGTATTGCACCCAGAGGAACAGACCAGTTTAAAAACATAATCAAATATCTTTTTTGAAAATCATAAATAATATCAAATTGCTACAAGCTTCTTCTAGGATATTAGTATGATGGAAAAATAATTTTCCATAAAATATCATTGCTATTACATAAGTGTTCCTGAAACACTGCTATCATAAACCTGAAGAGATAAATAAATGAGGAAAAATCCTTAAAAGTCTGTATATCCGTTATAAGAGCATGGCCTTTATTTCTACATGTTTATGCATGCATTTGCTGCTGTACAGCACCCATGGAAGTTCTACCTCAGGGTCACTCCTGTGCCTTTTATTTTAAGGTGTTCCAATGAATGCTTCCTTACAGAATCTTTTAGATGGAAAATCCATGGAAAAGTCAGAAGCTTTCCATATATATTTGCTGCTTTCATAGCGCACTCTAGAAAAACAAAATGACCCAGTCTGAAGGGCTACTTAGACAGACTAAAGAAATGTAAAATGTGACAGGAATGAGTTTTATGGTTAGTATGTATGTATGGACAGCATGTATGTGTGTATGTGTCTTCATATAAAGTTTGGGGAATTCATATGGAATCCAAACTACTCTATTTGATATTGAAAATAAATGTTATAGCTTAAAGGTTTTAAAATCCATCCTACTAAATTTTATTAAAGAAATATCCTCACACAGCTTATAAATCCTCATATTAAACAGGCACATTATTTAAGTCTCAAGGTAGTCAGAAATCAGTAGGTTGGAAAATTCTTTCCGTGGCCTAAAGAAAGTTTCAACACCAAATCAAGCTATGAGTGACACAATTGTTCATGACTTTCTTCCTCAGACAAATTCTTCCTGTCCATCATTCTTTTCTTCATGCCTATATCTATCTCTAAACTTCTATTGATGTAAGGACCACTTATAAGAACTACTCCCACCCAATTTCTGTCTTCCTCTGTTAGGCCCTGTTAAGCAAAACTTAGTCTTGCAGCAATAGATAACCAACCAAAAGTAGAGTACAGTTATTAGTTGTTGTAAGAAGCTAACCTACAAAATCTAGATAAATACAAATTAGGACTTTCCAGGTTTTAGCAGATTCAGTAGGGTAGTAGAATGAACTTAGCAGAAGTTTAACTTATTATAATAGTACACTCTCCAACTCTGGGTGGGATCCAGATTCCATTTTCTGTGCATGCAATGTATGACCAAGCATGTTAAAGCATGCGGTGCTTCAGAGCATGCACAAGATGTAACCACACTGCACCTGTCAGACTTGTAACCCAATCCTTTGAACCCTTCCCTTACACAAACCAATATAATACTGCTACTTCTGCTCTTCAGGGAGGCTGATTTGAGACTTTGTCTGTCTCCAGACATCTGTTGCTTAATAAACTCTTTCCCCTGTGTGATCAAACCTTGGTGCAGACCCCAATTTTCTGTGCTAGGCAAAAAGAAGCAAGGGATCTCATGAATGTCCCATTCATTGAGATGAAATATTTAGACTCTTTTACACTATGCTAATATAGCTTAAAGACTTTTCAAGGCCAATGATTTTATTTACAGTATATCCTAGTTATTTCAAAATCATCTTAATTTCAAATATTTTTTCTTCTACATAAACCATCAAATTTTTGGAATAGCTTGATTTTACTAAATGTCTCAGACAAACTTTTTCTCATCTGAAAGTGCAAAATAATTCTTTTTATTTGTGTTTTTTGTAAAATGATCCATCACCTGAAATGAGTCCATTATAAGGAAATTAGGGCTAGCAGTTGTTTTTTCTAAGCCTTTTTATTCAAGGAACTTGGAATAAATCATATAAGTATGAAGGGTCTCTTTGCCTAGCTCATAATTCATTGCAGGTCATATTTTAGAATACATTCATACTTGCAAGGGATGTGATGGGCAGGGTGCATTAAGGAGATCCATAGTTGATGCTCTGGAGTCAGAAAAAACTCTTTATGAGAGTTTAGCTTTTTGACCTTGTATAAAACCACATCAGATTCCTAGCTCAGTTCTTGGCATAGCACATACTAAATGTTGCTTCTGTGGTTTTAATAGTTGTTCCTGTTACTAGGATCTCAGAGAATTTATGAACCACCCCTAGAGATGTTGAACTACTTGTCTATTTGAGGTGATATCCAAGGTCTCTGATTTTGAAGTTCAAGTTTTAAACACTGTGTTGCATTGTCCCCCCCTGTTTGCAGCAACAACAGTACTGCTAGCATTATTAACTCAGTTGATGAAGCACAGGTGTTTGGTTCCCCAAGAGCTGAGTCCAGACATATTGATGAAGAGAGAGAGAGAGAGATATGTTGGTCATTTTCTTGCAGAAGATAGCTATGGTCTTTGCTGTAACTTTGTTGTGGAAGAGCTAGGGTGTGATCTGATATCACTTTTTCCTTAAAAGGAAGTAATAAGTGTGGAAAGCTCTGTCTCTGAACAACCTCAAGTCTGCCAGTTGTACCACTCTTTTTAATACATATGATTATGAGATTGGATTCCCAAGGATTTTTAGCATTGTATTGTCCAAACATTTTATCTCTTTCGTGTTGCTTTCATTACTCTTTATTTTTTTTCTCCCTAATATTCTAAATTCTGTGATAAATTTACGAGATAACATGCAAAATGATTTCACTGCACAATTACACCTAAAATACAAGGAAGAACAGGAGATATTGTGTTTTACTTAAACCTGTTTCTTTTCTTCCAGCTGCTAAAATATTTTTAGCAATGTCAAGATTTTCTTGACAGTGCCTTTCATAGTAAAAGTATTTTTAAATGATCCTCTGAAGTCCTCCTTATAAATGTGCTTCTCTAAGGATCTTCCTCCAATGCATGCAGATTTCCAAGCTACATTAAATTATCCCTAGTTCCACCTTGAATTATTTGCATATGACAACATTTAATCCTATTGAAAATAGGCTTCTAGAGTGTTAGACTCTCCAGAATGACTAACATGCTCAGTTTGGTGAGGTTCTTGCCCCTTGTGCCTCATCAAAGTGGATACATTTGGAAAGGACACTGACCTTTTTGATTTTAGTGCATGACTCTGAAATGGATAAATTATCTCACTTTAATTCCAAGGGTAACTCATTTATCACTTTTTGAGATTAATTTGCTCATCTGATCTTTGAAATTGATTGCAAGCAAGATCACACAGGCTAAAGATGTAAGCTTTAGCTTACATACATGTAATTTACATTTAAATACATGTAATTACATTTAAATACATGTAATTTATTATTTCTGATAATACCAGGTATTATTTCATACCTATAACTTCTAATTGATGATGCATTTGTGCTGGTCATGCAAATTTATGGTATTGTATATCAATATCCAAGAAAAAAATTGCTAGATAAATTTTAGAGTAGCTGTAGTAGATGCTGTCCTACAGGAATTCAGTGTTTTATAAAATGTTGAAATAAAAGCAATATCACAGATTTACAATCTTCATACTGGTAAAATGTTTTTTCTCTCTCTTCTCTAAATTAATCATGCTAAAGGTTTCTGACTTTTATTAATACTTCCAAAGAACCAACTGGATTTGTTGATAATCACTATTTAGGACTATAAATTGAAAATTTTCTTTCATTATATTTATTATATGCATATCCCAATATTGTTTGAATTTAATTTGCTCTTTATTTTCCTATATCTTTATACCTACAATACTTAGATCATTAATTACCAAACTACCTTGTGCTTTAATCGTAGTGGCATTATCACTAAATAACTATATATATTAAAATGATACTAAGGGATAATTATAGGCTTAAGAGAAATGAATGCAACAACTCAAATAGAACTGAAAAATCACTTGAATGACAGAAGTTATCAAAGCTCATAAAAAATAATGAATAATCTCAATAGCCCTGAATCTTGTAAAGAGATTTAATGTGTTGTTTCAGATGTTTCCACTAAGAAATCTTATTCCAAAACAGTTTTACCAGTGCACTCTACCAAATCTTAAAGAAGATTTAATACCAGTTATGTACAACATATATCAGTCTCATTATAGTAAACCTGTATTTCTCTGATAATTAAAAGTTGTAGTGACTTCTATACATGCTCTCACATTTTCTACATAGATAACAACTTCTTTAAATTTGACATTTCTACTGCCTCCTACTACTTAATGTTGATGATTATTTTTATAAAAGAAATTATAGGTTACAGAAAATTCATGCATAAAATACTGAACTCCCCCATACCCCCTATTATTTATACCTTGCCTTAGTGTGTTAGAGTCCATGGTTGACATTAGGGCTCAGTGTTTGTGTTGTACAGTCCATTCTTTTTTTTAAATAAAAAGTGTTCTCAAGTAGTATATATAAAACCTAAAATTTTCCCTTTTACTTACATTTAAATATACAATTCAGTGCTGCTAAATACATTCACAATTTTTTGTGTGAGATCCGTATGAATGGACCCACTGCCAGGCTGGACTTAAAAGGACAGATTGAAGGAAAAATGATTTCAAAAGCAGAACTATGGAAGGTGAGGTCCATACTGAAAACATCTTCTGAGGTCAAGAGAAGGCCCCCATCCGTGTATGCAGAAAAGGTAAGTATGCTATTGAGCTTGGAAAGGGCAAGCATTCTGCCCAGGTGTTCAGGAAAAGTGTCGCTGCCTCAGGCTTCAGAGAGTATGGGGTATATTCCTCAGGGACTGGGGAGAGTTTGAATGGCAACCCACTGTGATAAGTGGGTTGAGACTGTGCTCTGGAGAAAGGTAAAGTGTGGCCATTTCCCCAGTATTATCAGAGGATGAAGCCTAGAGGTTGGCTGTCACACACATGCTAGATAAGGGTAGAATTGAAAATGTGGCCATTGGGCAAGCCCTTGGAAATGACCACTCCATTCAGCCTTGAAGACTAGAAACTATGGTTCTATAGAAGACTCTTAGATGTTTTAAATTAATGGGGTATGCCCTGCAGTTTTTGGAATTGTTTGTGACCTGTGACTCCTGTTTTCCTTCCAATTTCTTTCTATGGCAATGGGAAAGTGTATTCTGACTGCCTCTTTTTATATTGGAAACGGATAACTTGTTCTCAGCCTAGGCTTTTCCTAGTTCTATAGTTCTTCTAAAACATTCTCCAAGTTTTAATGATTCATCATGCAGCCTACCATTCATGCTTATATGTATAATTGCTTTTGTTTGTTTGTTTGTTTTTGTATTTTTTAATGTGTTTGTGTTTTATTAATCTGGCTGTCTAGTTCAAGTTTAACTCTATTAATAAATAAGGCTGACATTGTTCCCTTCTGTATTAGTCACCCAAAGGGGTGCTGATGAAAAATATCAGAAATCTGTTGGCTTTTATAAAGGATATTTATTTGGGGTAGAAGCTTGCAGTTACCATGCCATAAATTGTAAGTTATTTCCTCACCAAAAACTGTTGCCACTTGTTGGAGCAAGATGGCTGCTGATGTCTGCAAGAGTTCAGGCTTCCTGAATTCCTCTCTTCCTGGGGTTTGTTTTTCTCTGGGCTCAGATCCATTGCTCTCTCCACAAGGCCAGCTGAAGACTATCAGGCAAACAGCTTATCTCTCTTCCTGGGGCTTCTGCTGTGTCAAATTGAGCCTTCTCTCCTTCCTCACATATTTGCCTCTCTATGTGTTTACTTCCTAGGCTCCAGCCTAAAACTCCAACTAATTCCTGTGCCTTGTCATTTTTTCTGTGAGTCCCCACCCACCAAGGGAGTGGGAACTCAACATCCTACTCACATGGCCCAATCAAAACCTTAATCATTATTTAGTCAAGTAAAAGGGAAATCTCTGAATCCAATACAATCTAATATGCCCAAAGCAGTTCACAAATATAATCCAATATCTACTTTTGGAATTCATAAACAATATCAAACTGCTACACCTCCATTCCTTGGTCTAATATAGATAACCCTGTATGCTTTGTAAAATCTACTAGGTTTTCCTTATAGTCATTAAAAATTAATCCCTCTATTGTTTTCAAAACTAAACTATGGACAAATATGTTTTAGGGGAAAAAAAGAATAGCATGTAATATGATCTTGGCTATCACCTGGCCTTTTGTGTTCCATCTCTGTTAACCTGAGTGGTAGGAGCCTTCTTCCTCAGGATCTTCTCATTATATCTGCCTCATCCATTTCTATGCCTACCCTGGGCAGAAGACCATGTGTGAAGATTGACATAAATATCATAAAGTCATAGATCTCAATCAAATTTCTAATTTCTTTCAAAAAATTTTGAAGATTTCTTTGTTGGTTAAGAAATCTCTGGCTTTAGTTTTGAGCTCAGTTTTTTACTAAGGGTTGAAAATAGTCTTTCTGGCCATGCCAGGAATTTCAGAAGGCCAGACCTTAAAAGGCATTTGTTTATTTTCCAATTCTTCTGAATACAAATTTTTAAACAGAGAAGAGCATAAATGGAAGAAGACTAGATAAGAAGGAGGAATAGCTTTAGGCATTAAAATCATGATCACCTCCTCTGCTTTTTCTTAACTCAATTTTATCTCTGAAATGTTTTATTTTGTTATGGGCTTTATGGACTGAGTCTTTTAGGGAGGCTATCATAGACATGTTTGTTTATTTTTCCCTTCTTGCCTCTGAATACCAAATAACATATTCACCCCATGCTTTGGAGATATTCCACACCTTTTATTTTCAACTTGCCCTCTGAGGAAAACTATTTTATGTAAACTAAAACTACCTCATATGGCCACTATGATCTAAATTATCTTAGTAAAGATTGATCATGTAAAAATAGACCAGTGTAGGGCTTAACGTCTGTGCCTAATTATTTTCTCTTTGTTATAAAAGGAGAATAGTAGCCTTATAACTGTAAGAAGACTTAAGAAGAATATAATGAAACTTTTCATTTGATAAAATTAGAATTAAGAATTTAAAATTCTCACAAATTGGCCATTTTCAAAGTAGCTTATCTGTTACTTATTTGACATCCAAAATCATCCTAAAGACAAAAATGTTGAATTTGTGATTCAATGGATGTGATGATTTCTAAATAAACTAGTTACAAAATTATTCTGTATTTTTAAAATGTGCATCCAAAAATCTGGGGAAGACGGCAGAATAGGGAGCTACAGGACTCAGCCCTTCCACTAAAGAAACTATTAAATAAGCAGGAACTGTCTGAAACAACTATGATGAAAATCCAGAGGCCAGAACAACTGTGTACAGTATCCAAAGAACAGTGGAAGGAAGAGACTGATAAACTACAGTAAAAAATATTAAATTGCTCTCTACCCACAGTGGCTACCAGCACTAATCCCCCACTCTCATGGAAGGCAAATGTGGGGTCCAGTCCCTTGCTGGTGATGGAAAGAGATATAAAAATCCTCTTCCTCAAGAACAGGGGTGGGCACAGCTAGCCACTGAGCAAGGCTTTTGATTAGCAAATTCAAATTCTTAGGGGCATCTATTATTTCAACCAGCCCCAGACAATGACAGTGGCAACCGTTATTTCAACCCTCTCTACAAAGGACTGGAAGTAGTGGAGGTGTAAAGATGCAGTGCTTCCTCAGTTTTGCAGGGTCAATTAGTTTAAGGGCTGTGTTTGCTGGGCAGTCCAGGAAAGCTCAGCTTTAGGGAGCCATTGGAAAATCTTTTGGTACTCTTCCTGATCCTTCCTGGGGCACATTGGAGCTGGTCTGTGTTCCCTTTGTCCATCTCTGGCATTGTTTTGGCTGGGAAAGTCTGCATGGGAGAGTCCTCTCCAGCATGCCCTTTATCCAAGAATGTGCCCTCCAGGATAAAGCAGCTTGAACAAAGAAATGAGGGTAAGAAACTACAGAGGCAGATGCTCTGGGACAAAGTTATGTCAACTTTGAACAGCTGGGAGAAGGAGGTCTGTCTCCTGAGAAACAGAGAGAACAAACACCTGTAAACAGGGTAACTCCAAAACAACTAAGAAGCAAAAGCTCAGGACGAGAAACAGGCCCACAAAGACAGAGAAAATCCTGCATACTACATTTGCCTTGGGTATACTTTCTTGACAGGAGGGCTGAAGCTCAAGAAAATCTCTGTTTTATCACTAGCTGGTTACAAAACCAAGAAATAGACACCTCAGGGAATAAATCCCATAGTTAAATTTGAAACTATTAAAATGTATAACCTGCAACCAAAAAGTACAAGACAAACAAAGAAACAAGAAATGATGACACTTGAAAAGAAGAGGATAAAAATACAGAAAAAAAAAAGAACAAAGAAGATGAAAATGTGGACATACAGGACAAAACCTTTAAAATATGATCTTAAAAAGGTTCAAGTTAAAACTTCAGAGAAAGAACTGATTTGTCAATGCTTGCTCAGAATGCAAAACTTAGTAAGCTCCACCAAAATTAAAGATCACTAATTCAAACTGTGGTGCTGTAAACATTTCCATTTCCTGAGGCTACAGTTGCAGAAAATTAAGAGACAGTAGGTTCATGCAATTGGACTCTTTGCATAATGGGATATATTTATAAATATGCAAAAGAAGAGTTTTATTTTAATTAAGTAAATTTAACTGGTTATCTAAATAATATAATTAACAGAAGTAAAATATTTCTATATGATCAATTAATGTTAAAACATTCTTTAATCATTACAGGTAAAATTGAATAAAACACACAATTCGTTTGTAAAATTATTCCACCATAGATTTGTAAAATAAGAGACATAAAAAGAAAGGAACATCTCTGATCTTTATTTGACTATTGTTCACACATTTGTGAACATATCTTGTGTCACTAACAATCATACATTAATAATGCAATAAGTGATGTGTGAATGGCCAAGCTCTTAAACATATATTCCCAAGTATCTATCAGAGTGAATAAAATTCACCAGATTACTGGCCTCCTGGCAAAATCCTTTTAATTGATTTTCTACACCAAGGAAACACTACTATCTCATTTAATTCTTACCCTGAAATGTGATAAAGCATAAAAACCAATCTCACCCTGTGCCTTGGTTCCCATCTTTCCAGACTTTCTCCCTGTCCAGGCACTTGTCATTTTTCAGCAGAATGACTGCCTTACTTCCACACAACCCATCCCTGCCCCTCAGCCAACAGAAGATTCAGGAAAACCACAGAGACAGCAATGTTTGCCTTTAATGCCAGGAATTCCTTTTATGATATTTCACCTCTTGGGGAATTTCACACATCTACTTAACAACTTACTCCCATTAGAACCAGAGAAGATTCTGGAATGTAAATGAAAATGCTTTTGTCTATTTCAAAGGAAATTAGCTTTGATTAGTTAGTTATTCATAGTTCCATTGATTTGGATTAATATACTATTTACCAAGGAATATTTGGACTTTTAAGCAAAGAATAATGTATATATATGTGTCCCGTGTATGTATGATGAACCTATCTGCCTGTATATGGCATGGGTACTACCTGTATGTTTCTTGAGGAAGGGTCAGAAGAGAGACCCCTGCCATCAGAGAGAATGCCATTCAGAAGAATTCTGAAATGGATTTGCAAGCCCATGATAAAGCCAAGGATGATTTATTTTTGCTCTTTGAGTTTAATCTGCTCATCTGCTCTTTGAAATTGATTACAAAAAAGAGAAGCCATGATAGAAGCATGAAGATATGCTCATACAACTTATTTTCCTGGTAAGAATAGATATGGCTCCCAAATGAAATCTAATTGAAAATATTTGGTCTTAGTTATGCAAATTTGTAATATTGAAAGTCAGCAACTAGCAGTGAAATTGCTGGATCATGGTTTATGGTAGACTTTATAAATAATGTGAAATAGCTTTTCATAATGTTTTTGCAAGTTTGTACTACTAACATCAATCTATGAGTTCCATTTTACTGATAATTTGCATTTTTATCTCTCTCTTCACTTAATTGATCATGTAAGGGTTTCTTCATATTGTTAACCTTTCCAAAGAACCAACTTTGGCTTTTTGATCTCCTTTATTTAAGACAGTTACATATGCTATAGAATACTTATTTTTTATTAAAAAATTATCCTTATTTCTGTATTTTTTTGCATTTAATTTGCTTTGATATCGTTGATCTTGAGTCCTAGGAATCTTAGGTCAATGATTACCAAAATTTTCTGGTTCTTAATGTTAGAGGTGATCTCATTACACATTCTACAGATTCTAAAAGGAAAATAAGGGAATATTATGAACACATTAAGACAACAGATTTAACAATTTGATAGAATGGATAAATGTTTGAATATAAATTTTAAAAGCACATAAAATTAAATAATAGATCATATCAATAGGCATATATCTCCTAAAGAAAGTGAATTTGTAGTTTTAAAACTTCACACAAGGAAACCCTCTGAACATATAGCTGCACTGTGAATTCTACCAACCATAAAAAGAAATAATACCATCTCTAAAAATATCATTAAGACAAAGGAACTATTTCTTTTAGGCCATGATTTCTCTGATAATTATCAAACATAATAGTTTTCTTTGCTTGTTTTAGAATTTCTTACAGCGACAATGATATAACAAATGAATACAGACAGTTTTACTTCTTCTTAACCAATCAGAATGGTGTTTTTTTAAAAATAAGTTATATTTGCAGCTTACTGTGACATATAAAATCAATACAGAAAAACTGAACATAAAGATTTCACTTTTAGGAAAAATCAGATACCAAAATTTTAATAGCATCAAAATTCTTAACACTTAATAAAATATTTACAATTTAATAAATGCTACAATATCTGTGCAAGGCATCTACACAGAAAACTACAGATCTTTTATGAGAGAAATTAAATAACATCTTATAAATAAAGTAACCTTCCATATTCATTAATGACACACTCAACATTTTTAAGATATTCTCGCTCTTCCCAAATTATTTTACAGATTCAATGTGATGCCAGCAAAAAATCCAAGCATGCATTTTTTTGTAATTTACAACCCAATTCTATCATTTATATACAAAAGGATCTAGAACAACCTGCACAACAGCATAATAGAGCTTATTTGTAGAAATTGCCCTATCTTATGTCAAGGCATGTTATGAAGCAAATAGGATTCAAAACAGCGTGGTATTTTCCTAGAAATGGGCAAGTAGGTCAATACAACTGCCTAGAGAGTTCAAAATTAGATGCACAAACATGTTTGAATAAATCTCAGCAAGGAGTGTAGGTAATTACATGGAGAGATGATAGTGTTTAGAATCAAATGTGGTAGAACAATTGGCCATCCATATGCACAGAAAATGAACCTGAACCTCTACCACACACTTAATAAAAAAATTACTTCAAAATGGTTCATAGATGTCTAAGAGAATATAAATGTGAGGCAGGCTAAATTAGGGAATAAGAGATGAATCTGCAACCTGGCAGAAAATTACGCAGCCATGAAAGCCCATGGCCATGGGAAAGCCCCCTGAGGTAAAGACCTTACAAGATGCCTGCTGGAAGAACCTCACAAGCATTCCACATTTGGAATGGGACTTCCTCCAGGATCAAAGAAAAAGCCTGCATAAAGCCAAGGGACTTTATCATTGGACCCTTCCAGGATATTGACAAGTGGGGTAACCAATCAAAACAGCAAACAGCTGGGATTCTTCCCTCATCATTGGCAAAGGGGTGGAATAATTAATGCTTCAAAAACCAAACACAGAAGTTTAATCAGCCCTTTTTCCTTGACCTATTTTTCCCCTGTTCAGCCCTTTCCCTGCCCTGACTGAAACCCCATGCAATTGTACATGGGACTCATAATTTGTTATTTTCTCCCATTTCTCTTCTCTCATTTTCTTAATAAGTTACTGGCCTAACTAAACTGGCTTGCAATTAAATTTCATTTTTTTTGTAGCCTAGCCAAGATATCCAAGAACATTCAACAACAAAAGTATAAATAAAAGTTTAAATAATTCCTATAGGAGAAAAACTTCATTGTCTTGGGTTAGGCAAACAGTTGCTAGCTACAATACAAAAGCATGATCCTTAAAAGAAAAGACATGATAAATTGGATCTCAACAAAATGAAAAGTTTTGCTGTAAGAATGAAAATAGTAATAGAATGAAAACAATGTTAGTGACTAGGAGAAAATATTTGAAAAGCATATAGGTATTAAAGAAATATTAATCATGAAATATAAATGTATTTCAAAACTTAATAAGAAAAAAGAAATAATCTAATAAAAATTAAACAAATGTTTTGGATTGGTACTTCATCAAGGAATATATACACACTGCAAATAAATATGTGAAAAGATACTAGACCTCAATAGTAATTAAGTGAATGCAAATTGAAATTTTAGTGATACTGACACATGCTCATTAGAATGGCTCCTGGAAGTAAGACTCAAGAATGTGTGGGGGCACCCTTAACCTGAGCTTCCATATTTTTTAAAAATATATTTTTATTTATTTAAAGATACTTAGATTACATAAATATTACATAAAAAAGAGGGGATTCCCATATGCCTCACTCCCTACACCTCCCACATTTTCCCACAATAACAATATCTTTCATTAGTGAGATACATTCATTATAATTGATGAACACATTTTGGAACATTGCCACTAAGCATGAATTATAATTTACATTGAAGTTTTCACTCTCCTGCACAATTTTGTAGGTTAGGACAAGATATGTAATGGCCTACATCTGTCATTGCAATGTCATTCAAGACAATTCCCAAATCCCAAAAATACCCCCATATTACACCTGTTTTTCCCTCTCCCTGCCCTCAGAACCTCCAGGGCCATTTCCTCCACATCAATGATATAAGTTCTTACATTGCTAGAATCACAATACATCTATAGTAGAATACCAGTAAGTCTACTTTAGTCCATAGTTCATTCCCCAATCCTGAGGATTCTGGGATGGTGGTGCCCACTCCACCTCTAATTGAGAAGGAGCTCCAATCCCATAGGGCAGAAGGATGGGCCTCACTTACCTGCTGTTGTAGACTCTCTCGGTTCCTTGGGATGGTTGTTTTCCATCATCAACTCCTTGATAGTTGTCCTAGGTCAGTCCAATTAACTGGAGAGTAGGTGTTGCAACTCTGTTGACATTCAGGGACCAGCTGGTACATGGAAAACTCAAAGATTTAAAACTCTTGGACATACACCTATCACCTCTCATACTAATTATAGTTTCAAATATAAGGGTCCGAAGAGCCATGTGTAGGGAAACCACAACTGAGTCCAACTCTGTCACACAGGGGAGCATAAATTCCAAAGTAGGGCCCACTGGCAAGACACCAAACTCCTTAGTTATCTACCCTAACTTAGTTGTCTTGATGTCTCCAGAGCTCTCAGGAGCCCTGCTACTTGAGGTGGTATTTACATTGGTAATCAATGAGATTCCTTCTGAGATGTGCTTAAGCATAACCTCTGGAATGACCTCTTGATTCATTTTGAAGTCTCTTAGCCATATAAACTCATTTGTCTTTACACTTTCCTCTCTGTCAAAGTCTTTCTCCAGTTGCATTGCTAGTTGGTGCTTGGTATTAATCCCTTGGTGCCAGGGAAGCTCATCTCTGGGAGTTATGCCCCATGCTGGGGGAAAAGTAATGCATTTATATGCTGAGTTTGGCTTAGAGAGAGGCCACATTGAGAAACAAGGAAGCTCTCAGGAGGTAACTCTTAGGCACCGTATAATACTAGGCTAAGTTTCAATTTCAAAAGTAAAGGTCCATAAGTACAGTCATTAATATCAAGGGCCCATCAATGGATCATCCTCCTTCACTAGTCATTGCCCCTGTAACCAGGGGATTCTTGGTATTCCATTAGAGAATGTGGCAGAGCTCCCCATGATGGGAATTTGATATTCTTTCAGTTATTGCGTGAATCTCCAACCACCATGACAATGCCCCATGAACACTTGAACACATTTATATACCTTATATGCATGCCCCATGGGAACCTCCTCCCATGTATCACCCATCACTGACACTCCACACCAATGATCCTCCCATGCTAAAGTTGTAACCCTTCTGTAATCTAAAATTTCTTAAAAAAATGAAGCCGTCAAAATAACCAAATGCAATTATTAAGGAAATGAAATAATAGTGATAGATTTAAAAATAAGAAATAAAATACCAAAAAATTAAAAAATTAAAAAATTTGGAATAAAAAAGAATAATGAGAAATATTTTTTAAAAATTTTAGATTATGTCTTTCATCACTGTAAGATCTGTTGTCTTATATATACAGTGACATTTTCTTCCATTTATTCCTTCAGTGTCTTAATTTTTTTCATTTTGTCTTCAAAAAAATTTTAGGTTACAGAGAAGTCATGTACAGAATATAGGGGATTCTCATATACCCAACATCATCCCACTGTTTCCCTTTACCCTATTAATAACATTTTATATAGAGATGGTACATTTGTTACAATTGATGTATAAAGATACCGTTTATAAAAGCCAACAGATTTCTGGTACTTTGCAATGGCATCCTTCTTGGGTACAATGGGGAAATATTACATTTTATAAAGATGTTTTAAGACTGTGTGGGCTAAGACATTTGATATTTTAGCATGGCATGTTGCGTAACAGAAACTGATATTAAAGTCTTTTCCTATTACTCCTTTTTATTCATTTGTTTTCTGTTGCTAGGATAATTTAACAGCTACACTGGATATCTCTTTATTCTCCATTAGTACTTCACAATCTCTCACAATTCTGGGTTTATTTATGCTCTCCCCTTTGTTAAAGATGACCCCTCTTCTAAACAGATTGACCTTACATTACCTATGATTCACACTCCCTCATGTATTTTATTATTCAGGATTATTTTGCAGAACCATCAACAAACCAAAATTATTTTTTTCTTCCCTGTTCTTATATTGCTAAATAAGTAATTTTATTTTCTTTCAAGTAATATGTTAGTGTTTTATATATGAATTGTGTTTTCAAAATTTGACTGAGTCATATATTATTTATGATATCTCTTTTATGTTTTTTTCCTCTGTTTTTCTTAGAAATATGTCCAGCAGAAAAAAAAGATCTAAATAAATACTTATTGAATTGAATTCATAGATACAGACTCTTTTGTATATGAGTGGAAACACAATTACCACATATAAAGAATATCCTTTATGCCAGTTAAACCATGGATTAAAAGTGAAATATGTGATATCTGCAATGCCAATATTATAGTATAGTTATAAATACCTGTCAAGTATAGAATGGAATCTTGCACCATCAACACTAATACTGTCTTCTAATTTTTTTTAAATCACATGTCATAAATCACATAAACCTTTCTCATCAGTGTGCACTGATTACCATTTCTTCAGACAGTTCTCTGTGCCGAGGCACTTGACTCTTCTTCACAGAATTTTTGCATTACTTTCACAAAGAAATTTTCTGATTGATTTACTCCTGCCTTGAAGAGCCAGTGGGAAATCCAGGAAAAAATCAGAGTGGCAGTAATCTTACTCTTTAGTGCCAAGTGCAAAGAACTCCTCCTTTTTCCTTTTTTAAATGATAATCTAGAGGAAATGGACAAATTCCTAGAGACTCACAAGCAGCCTACATTGACAAAAGAAGAAATCGATGACCTCAACAGTCCAATTACAAGTAAAGAGATACACTCAGTCTTCGGTAAACTTCCAAGTAAGAAGAACCCAGTACCAGTCAGCTTCACAGGTGAATTCTACAAAACATTCCAGAGAAAGCTAACACCAATCCTGCTTAAGCTCTTCCAAAAAAATAGAAGTGGAAGGAACATTGCCTGGCTCATTCTATGGTGCCAACATAACTCTAAAGCCAAAGAAAACAGGGATGCCACAGGAAAGGAGAATTACAGACTAATCTCTCTAATGCACCTAGATGCTAAAATCTTCAACAAAGTACTTGCTAATCATATGCAACAACATATCAAATGAATTATACATCATGACCAAGTGGGTTTCATCCTGGGTATGCAAGGATGGTTCAATATAAGAAAATTAATTAATGTAATACATGGCATAAACAGATTGAAAGAAAAAAAATCACATGATCATCTCTATAGATGCAGAAAAGGCATCAACAAAATACAGTACGCTTTCCTGATAAAAACACTGCAAAAGATAGGAATAGAAGGAAACGTTCTGAACATGATAAAGGGTATATATGAAAAACCCACAGCTAACATCTTTTCAAAGGTGAAATCCTAAAAGCTTTCCATCTAAGATCGGGAACAAGACATGGATACCCACTATCACCACTCCTATTTTACATTGTCTTAGAACTACTTGCTCAAGCACTGAGGCAAGAAAAAGATATAAAAGCATCCAAATTGGAAAGGAAGAAGTAAAAACTTCACTATTTCCAGATGACATGATTTTATATGTAGAAAGCCCTGAGAAATCAACAACAAAGCTTCTAGAACTTATAAAGGAGTTCAGTAAAGTCACAGGCTATAAGATCAATTCTCAAAAATCAGTAGCATTTCTATACACCAATAATGAGCAACCTGAGGAGGAAATCAAGAAAAAAATACCATTTACAATAGTAACTAAAAGAATCAAATACCTAGTAATAAATTTAACTAAAGATGTAAAGGACTTACATACAGAAAACTACACAACACTGTTAAAGGAAATGAAAGAAGATTTAAATAAATGGAAGGATATTCCCTGTTCATGAATAGGAAGACAAAATATCATCAAGATGTCTATCCTACCCAAACTAATCTACAGATTTAATGCAATCCCAATAAAAATCAACACTATATTTTTTAATGAATTGGAAAAACTAACTACAAAATTTATTTGTAAGGCTAAGAGGCCCCAAATCACTGAAGACATATTGAAATAGAAAAATGAAGTTGGAGGTATCACAATACCCGACTTTAAAACGTAGTACAAAGCTACAGTGTTCAAAACTGCATGGTATTGGCATAATGATAGCCATACTAACCAATGGAACTGAACTGAGAGTTCTTATATAGATTCTCACATATACAGTCATCTGATATATGACAAGGCCACCAAGCCCACTCAGTTGGGAGAGAATGGCCCCTTCAATGAATGGTGCATGAAGAACTGGATATCCATATCCAAAAGAATGAGAGAAGAACACCATCTCACTACTTATACAAAAATCAACTCAAGGTGTATCAAAGATCTAAATATAAATACCAAGACCATAAACACCTTGGAAGATAATGTAGGAATGCATCTACAGGACCATGTAATAGGAAATGGTTTCATGAACTTCACACACAAAGCACGAGCAGCAAAAGAAGAAATAGATAAATGGGATCTCCTCAACATCAAAGACTTCTGCACCTCAAAGGATGTTATCAAGAAAGTAAAAAGGCAGCCTACCAATGAGAGAAAATATTTGGCAACCATATATCTAATAGGAGCCTAACATACTGAATATATAAAGAAATCCTCCATCTTGAAAATAAAAAGACAAACAACGTGTTTTAAAAAATGGGCAAGTGACCTGAAATGACACTTCTCCAAGGAAGAAATGTAAATGGCTAAAAAGCACATGAAAAGATGTTCAACATTGCTAGCTATTAGGGAAATGCAAATCAAAACTACAATGAGATACCATCTTTCACCATTTAGAATGGTGGTTATCAAAAAAACAGCAGACTATAAGTGTTGGAGAGTATGTGGAGGAGTGGGAACACTCATCCACTGCTGGTGGGATTGTAGAATGGTCCAGCCACTATGGAGGACA
>JAQZBX010010860.1:0-43651 GCA_029593785.1 Cabassous unicinctus
TTATTTATCCCCGCCCTTGCTGCTTGTGCTGCTGTGTCCATTCGCTGCGTGTCTTCTCTGTGTCTGCCTATCTCCCCCTTGCTGTGAGGTCGCCGGCCTGCCCTCACAAGGAGGCGCTGGGAAGCGAACCCGGGGCCTCTCATACGGTAAACGGGTGCTCTATCCATTGCGCCACACCCGCTTCCTGCCGTGAGGTTGCTGCATCAGCCCACCGCACCGCTCAGGCCGGAGTGCCCTCACAAGGAGGCCTCTGGACGCGAACCCGGGCCTCCCATATGGTAAGCGGGGGCTCCATCCACTGAGCCACACCCGCTTCCCCAGACTACTTCTTTCTTGGGACTTTAGCATACTTTTAAAAAAAATATGTATTTTTAAACACACAGAATGCTTCAAGAATTTGCATGTCATCCTTGCTCAGGGGCCATGCTAATCTTTTCTGTATTTTTCCATACATGTGCTGCCAAAGAGATCACTTTTTAATAATGCCTTTTTTTAAAAGGCGGGACTGGGGATTGAACCTAGGAACTCATACACGGGAAGCAGGCGCTCAACCACTTGAGTGACATCTGCTCCCCACTGCATACTACTAAGACTAATTTCTTTTCAGCCTTAGGTTCTCAAATTAAATGTCATTTCAGGATGGCTGTCCTTGATGGCTAAGATCAGGTTAGGTCTGCCTGTCATATGCTCTCTAGCACCTTGAAAAAAAAATTTTTTTTTTTGCTTTATCAACGTTTAATTATTTTATCTGTATAATTTTTTAAGCATCAATATCTATTTGGCTCTCTACTCCCTGCATGTGAGTGTTTGGTTTAGATCAAAAGCTCCTGGATTCTCAATCTAACATAGTCTTATGTATAATGGAGCACTTAATAATCTTGATAATGTTGCTGGATTGTTCAAGGGGAGGATGAGGATAACACCACCTCTGTGTTGTGAAGTCACCACTCATAATTTATCAAGAGTAATAACTTACTCTTGTATCATGCATTACACTTGGAAAATGCTTCCGTGTATATCATCTCATTTCAAGTGGGAACTGTAGGTGTTATTACTGCTTTGCAGTGGCAGAAGTAGAATGAGGTCTCGTGACTCTAAGGCTAGTGTGGGCTCTTTCTATGCTACCATTTCTAATCCTCCTAATGAGTGAAGTCACTTTACCTCTCCAGGCTTCAATTTCCTTCTCTATCAGGGGTTTGGACAAAATGTTTTTAAGGCTCTTCCAGCTCTGGAATTTTTGTGTTTATGTTTGTAATAGTCACAAAGCTCTATGAAAGCAAGGGCAAAGACAAGTGATTACAATCCAAAACTTAGCACATGTGACTTAAGCTACTAATTTTAGGCCTATGCAAGACATCCCCAATGGATTCAGCCATCCAATATTCAAGACTCAAAGTCACCAGCTCCCAGAATGCCTGACAGTCACAAAAACAAGTCTATATTGGTAAAGAAAGCAGTGTATCCTGATCTGGAATTGGACAGCAAAATGAAAACTTGTTCAGAGTCCTTAAAAATGCTTCAATTTACCCAACACCTAACATGGAATCATTTCCTAACCCCTAGTTTACCTGGCCTTGGCCCATTTGTTTCCACCTACTCAGCACTACTCAACAGTTACTGCTGGATATCAGTTCTGGGTAAATCACATTGTACCATGACTGGCCTGTTTCACTGGAAGTAAAACTAGGAGACATGTTGCAAATTTAGATATTTATAAAACCTGAAGTCATTCCTCTGTGGCCTCCTCATTCAACCCTCTTCTACTGCCACCCTTTCAACACTGGTGCATCCCAGGTCTCGCCCTCCATCTTCTTTTCACTCTTTGCCCTCTCCCCTTGTTAAAGTCCACTCCCATGGTTCTCAATATCTTGCTACATCAATAATCTCCAAACATCTCTGATTTCCAGACCCATGTGATTAAATGCTACGTATACATGTCTTCCTGAAAGTGCTCCTGACTCCTCAAAGTCTGCATGCCCTAAACTCATCTTTCACTGCAACTGAACCTAACATTCTATTGGTACAGGCTACTAACTGCAGGTTTTTGAACATGCATGCTACTTCATGCCTCTTAAGCTTTGCATAAGTTATTGCCTCTGCCTAGAATATTCTTCTCCCCCTTGTCCATCCTACTGAACCCTTAATTTGTTTCTCAAATTTGTTTCCAGTTTAAATGTCAATTTCTCTGTCTTGTCCTTCCATCACCTTACCTGCCCTTGCCCCCAGAAAGCATTTTAATCATTCCTCCTTGGCAGGGCTCTAAGTATTCATTTACATGTTCTCATTCCTACTAGACTGTGAGCAACATAAGAAGGTCATATCTTTTCATCTTTGCATTTCCAGCACTCAGCATAGGCCAAGCAAAGGAAGGTATATGGCAAGTATTTGCTGAATTGCATTGAACATGGATTCTGATTCCCTACTACATCAGGTTCTCATTCCAGTGTCCATGACTCTCTTCTCAGGTCAATAGAATAATAATCATTTCTGGCATTATGGAGCTATTCACATGTACAGTCTTTTAATAACCCTATATTGATGATTATCATAAATATTATACCTTACTTTATTGAAAGTTAAACTAAGTAGTTGAGAGACCCATGCCATGTGGGTAGTCAGTACATGTAGCTTCCTCCGGTGGTTAGTGTTCCTGGGGCTTCAGGAAAGAATTATATCAGGGAGTAACTTGGGTGCTTAGAATATGGGGCTCTATAGGGACAAGGACACTTGCTAATGGGAAGTTGAAGATAAATTGGGGGGAGGGCTAGAAGCAGTCCAGCTCAGAACCCTGAACTGGGAATCAGAAAAATTGGGGTTCTGACCCCAGGCTTTGTTGTTGTTTTTTAATTAATTTGCAGAATGGCTTTGGGTAAATCACAGTTCCTTTGGGCCTCACAGTGTTCTCATCTACAAAATGAGGGGATCAGAGTGGACTATCTCTAAGGTTTCTTCTAGCAATAAAAGAACTATGTTGGTCTAATTAAATCGATTGCAATTAGAGTCAGAATGCAGTCTGAATGGTTTGTGAAGGATGACTTGATATCTTGAACCTTTCTCTTAATGCAATATACACACTGAAACTAATAATTTTTCTGAGGAAAGGACAAAGAGCCTACCAAGCATTTCATGTGTCCGGCTCTCATTGATAACGGTGGTGACCATTACTGAGTACACCCTGTGACAAGCTGCCCCACACATCCCACACACACTGTCTCCTTTCATCTGCGCAGTAGACCTGTGGGGGTAGAGACCCCAACCGCACAGGTGAGGAAACCGAAGCATGGCAAAATTAGACAATTTCCCCAAGGTCACACAGCCAGCCAGCAGAAGAGCCAAGATCTGCCCTCAGGCAGCTTTGCTCTGGAGGCAGGTTCTTTAACCATCACGCTCTGCTGCCTCGGACCTCTTCAACGGCTTCTCACCATGTCCTGATGTGCACTTAACTTTTGGGTTTTCTTTCTTTCCTTGTTCACAGTTCCATTTATAAATGTCTCAGCCCTCAGTAAAGAATTTCTGAATTTCCTCATCTGTAACATTTAAGCTTTTTTATGTTTATGCATAGAGGCTGAAATGAACAAAACTGTCCCAGGAAACTTCTCAGTGAATGTTTTCTTAGTCATTTCATCTGAAATTTTTCAAGTGCTTTTCATTTCAAGGCACACATCTTGAGGGAGGAAGAAAGGGATTGTTTACTGTGTCCCTGGGTGGTTTACATACATTATTGCATTTAGTGCTGACAGTCACACTGTGCCATGGATTTTATCACTCATATTTTGTAAATAAGGACACAGGTGCAGAGAGGTGAGGTGGCTCATCAAAGTCACTCAGTCAGAGCGAAACAGAACTGCGAGTCCGTAGCCCATGCTCCTTCCTCTACATTATGGGGAAGAGATTCCATAGAGAACGGAGAGGGCCTTTTAGGAAAATCAGTGCTGGATAAAGGACACCTCACCATCTCAGGGGCTGTCCCTATCCAGCAGACCAGCTGGCATTAGAAAGGAGCTGAAATTGAGATGTGTGATTCCCAGAATCTGCAAGTGGAGGGAACAACTCAGTCTCCACTGAAGATTACAAATCTTTAGGCACCAGAGGCTCTATTTGCTCTCAGAACAAATACTGTGGAGGATATTTCTGGGTAAAATATGAGGCTCTGTTCTAGTGACCAAAAATATTTATATTTACATCCAAGATATAGCTTAAAGTAATTGGGTGCATTTGGTTAAGAAGAAATGGTCTTAATATTTCCATATGAACCTTAACCATTGCTTAGTGTCTGTTCTAGCTTCCATAAGGACTGGACAAAGTGTGGGGGGAGATCTAGGTACATAATTTAATGCTGGGAAGAACTCTCTCAAGAGGTTTTTGAAACACTGAAGTAAGATTGAGGACTTCTTCTAGAAATTTGAGGAATAAAATTAAGAGACACAGATGTGAGTAATGTATAATTCAAATGTTGATAAGACCTTCTAAGGTTTCTACTAGCCCTATATTCAAAAGGTATGAGTACTTCAAGCTAGAGAAACACCAAGGTAGATTGTCAACCTCTAAAAAAAGAATATTCAAGTTTGTCGAAGGCATGGACTGTCTATTAATTCTATCCCTCAAATTTTACCAAGTATAGAGACCTTTGTATACCAAGGTCAACAACACATATCTGAACTAGCATTTTCATTTCAATTACAAACTCTTAAGTCCTTCTCTTAAATATTAAAAATGCTAAGTTAACTAGAGCAATTGGACAAAATATGTGCACCATAAAAACCATCAGTATCTTGACTGTGGTTGTTGCAGGCCATGTTGGCATGCCGTGGGAATCCCAAAGGTGCAAAGCAAACCAGGTTCTGCAGCACGTAAGGTTACGTTATCACAGCTTAGGTCATTGAGGCTAGCTGTGGCTAGTTTCCTTTGGGAAGTTAAGAAATTTCATGGCACAAATCCACAAAGGCAAGTCCTTCTCTCTGGTTTTTAAATTCATAAAACTATAAAAGCCTTTTTAGTCGAAAGTTCTGCTAAATATACAAATAAGCTGTTCTTATGAAAACATGCTAGACAGACATGTTGATAGAGTCCCAAAGTACTTCACTTTTATTTCTATATGAGATTTATGCTCCTTTGATTTTGGGAAAGTATCGAAACCTGAGTGTGAGGATCAAGTTATGAACTACCAGCTCACTTTGCCAGTATTTGCCTGAGACAATCATGTCTCCAGCCTAGAATGCAGCGAACTACATGTAAAATGTTCCTGAAACATGATATAGCTGGAGATTTCTAAAGAGAGACAAGTCTTTCTAAAAGATAGCTAATATTTCCCAACTTTAGCTGTTTTGCATTAAACTACTGGAAAGGATATGACCTGAAGAAACCTCATTCTTATCACACAGATCCCTATATAAATGGGTTGTCCTGATTTTCCCCTACTTGAAGAACTGGCCTTTTGTTCATCTTTATACCCCCTGTGCATATTGTAGGTGATAATACATGCTGTTTCTTAACTCAACTAATGTGGTTACAGAACTGACCTCTAAATTACACGTGCTTTCTTATTTTCAGCATAAAGGGGGGAACCAATTCCATGTTTCTTCCTCACTCCAAAGTCAGGCTTCTAGCATAGTGCCTTTGATACAGATAAAAAAGACTTTCTCCACATTACACACTACTATATTGCATCTGAATTCTGGGCCTGGCATCTGCCTTGCACGAGGCTGACGTAGATGCAAAGTGGAACTGCAGAGTAGGAGAAACCCCCTTTGTCCTCTCTTAGCACTAAGGGAAAAAGGCCCCTTCCTCCTGCTCTTTGGACACTGCTGATGGAAACACAGTCAATATATAACAAACCTGGGGGTTGCGTTCACTTGACCCAATGCTCTGCTGCAGCCTGACTATATAAAGGAGAAGTATCCCTTCACCTCATCTAAAGCCACGAGTGTTAGAAATACTTGATCTTTGGTAAACCAGCTATCAACTGTTATGACAGTTGGCCGAGAAGTAACTATTGCATAAGAGAGGAAAACAGCTTGTTGGAACTCTGGTTCTTTAATTCTTTAAATTGGAATGCCAATTTCCATTAGAGCTGGTAGCTTGCTGTTGGGAGGTATTAAAAGAAGAAGCAAGAGGAGCGGATGTGGCTCAAGCGGTTGAGCACCCACCTCCCACATGGGAAGTCCCAGGTTTGGTTCCCAGTGCCTCCTGAAAAACACAGAAAAAACCCAGGGAAGCCAATGTGGCTCAGTGGTTGAGTGCTGGCTTTCCACATATGAGGTTCCAGGTTCAATCCCTGGCCCCTGGTACCTAAAAAAAAAAAAAAAATCCAAGAAGCACAGACAGCAAGCTGGTTTTCAGTAGGCTGAAAGCTGGATGGACGAGTCAAACTTACAGATTTGAGGATCCCTGTGGCATCTTCATGGAGCCAGGTAGGGTAGACCACTTCATCATTCAGTATGGCCTCAAAGAGGTCGTCTTCATTCTCTGCCTCAAAGGGCGCATGGCCACAGAGCATCTCGTAGAGCAACACACCCATCGCCCACCAATCCACCGCAGGCCCGTAGAGCATTTCCTGGAGGATCTGTGCAAAGGGGCAATGTGAGAAATGCTGTGTGCATCTGATGAGCAAATGCACATGTTCTGCTCCTAAAGACCAGGGGAAATGGTGGATTAGGGAGTACCACAGTAAAATAAGGAAGTCTCTTGTGCTAGCCTATACCTTTAATTTCCATCTGAATGGAGGGGTCTGCTTTCTCTGTGGTTAACTCAGAGGCACCTTCTCAGCCAGGCCTGATCTAATCTTTATGGTCTGCTAGCCAAGGCCCATACCAGGACAAGGTAATGGCATGTGCAGGTCCAAAACAGAAAAGGTTTTGGAAATAAATCAGTCTAGAAGGAATGGGACAGTGGGTTTTACCCATATGGGAAAAATTCAAGAGCTTTTCTTCAATTCTGTGAAATATGACTGGGATTAAATCATTGAGGGAGACAAAGGAAAATAAATTGAACTGCCATGAGCCAAGTACACGTTGTCCTCATTCAACTTAGAGCAAAACAAAACAGAACTTAAACTCTTACGCAGAGGAACCTAGGACATTTTCAGTCATCAGTCGCCCAATGAGCAACAAATGGGCTGGTGTGGAAGCCTCAATTTTCAACCACTACCCCCAAAGTCGCAGTGCACAGCAGCAGTCTACAGCATTTCCAGTCAGGGTTACTGGAGACCTCAGGTTTCGAAAGCTGCACCAAGCGGTTGCACCCACCTCTGGAGCAATGTAGTCGGGTGTGCCACAGAACGTGGCCGTGGTGACTCCATTACAGATGCCTTCCTTGCACATTCCGAAGTCTGCCAGTTTACAGTGACCCTCGTGGTCCAAGAGCACATTGTCCAGTTTCAGATCTCTGAAAGAAACAAACAGCAGTACATGACGGGCCAGCCACCTAGATGAACTGGCTCACGGGATGGGTGATCAGACCAGGGGAGCCTGCTGTGGTTGACCGAGCTTTCCTTCAAAAGGAACTTCCTTGGGCTATAAAATGCTTATGGCTTTGCAACCCAGGCTCTACAGGGCTCCAGTTTATCTGGGTAAAAAGTTTGATCAAGTTTCAGAATTTGGCTCAAAGTCCTTAGATGCTGGGTACTCATGAAAAGGTTAAATACATACAAAATAAAAAGGAGGCTGCCCCTTAGAAACTGAGGGCAGAACATGACTTTTCCAGGGTTCTCATTTACCTTGTACTTATAAGAAATCCACCTACCCCTTCCGCCACCTTCTACTCTGGCATCCATCTCTACCAACTGGAATTTACTTGAGTAGTCATTGGGCAAGTGACCAATGTATGTCACATGTCAGAGGCTTCAACAGGCATCAAGAGTATAAAGATGATTTTTATCCCCAATGAACTCAGTGTCATGGGGAGACAGATATTTGTTAGACTATAAGCTTCTTGAGGGTAGAGATCAGGTTGATTTGGTTCACCATTTTGCCTACCATCATAGAGCATTCGATAAATACTTGTTAAACAAACTAATATGGATACATACACACACAAACTGTATTTATACACTAGCTCTTGAATAATACCAATGGCATGATGGAAGTATGAACTAAGCACTGTGAGAGAAACACCAGAGGGAACAACTGATTCTTTCTAGTGGAAGAAAGGAGGGCAGCTTCTCAGTGGAAGTGGAAATTCACTTGGGACTTAAAGCATGAGTCAGAGTCTTCCAGACAGTGTGTGAGGCTGCAGTGGGCAGAGGGATGGAGCAGGTGCACAAATGCCAGCACAGGATTGTGGGTGAGCAAAGTGGGTTCAGGGAGTCCCATGTGGTCCAGTGGGGCTGGAAAGCAAGGCCTGAGTGGGAACACTGGGGCCACCAAAGGCTCTGGGACTGGAGGGGAAAGTGAGGTCCAAACTGTGAAGGGCCCTGAATACCGTACTAAAGAATTTTGACATTTAGAAATCAGGCAAAAGGGATGCTTTGGCACTCTCTAATTAAGGGAGTAACAGGTTCCCAGCTGAACAGAAAAGATCAGCTAAAGATAATTTAGTCTATGGACAAGATGTTAAGATCCAAACTAGGATAGTGACAAATGGAATGGAAAGAAAGGGGTCAGTAGTAGAGCTTTGGTGAAAGCAGAACAAGTGTGATGATTAATTTTATGTGTCAACTTGGCTAGGTTATGGTGCCCATTTGTTTGGTCAAACATTGGCCTAAATGTTTTGGTGAAGGTATTTTGTAGACGTGATTAGCATCTAATATCAGCTGACTTTAAGCAAAGGTGATTATTCTTGATAATGTGGGTGGGCCTCACCCAACCAGTTGAAGGCCTTAAGAGCAAGAACTGTGGTTTCCAGAAAAATAGCAAATTCTGGTTCAATACTACACCATCTACTCCTCTCTGAGTTCCCAGCCTGCTGGCCTCCCCTCTGGATTTCAGACTCAAGACTGCATCATTTCTCTTACTGGAATTTCTGGCCTGCCTACAGATCTCCCACAGTCACGTGAACCAATTCCTTGAAATAACCCTCTTTATAAGCACACACATACATATACATATAATACATGCATAAAAATATACATGAGACACCCACATATCATATATATACACATATATCCTGTGGAGAGCCCTGATTGAGGCAATCAGTAATAAGGCTTGATGGCCTGGGTTTCTGTCTTAGATTCCATGGGTCAGTGGGGATGTTAATAACCAGGGAAAGGGAAGCGGGTGTGGCTCAGTGGATAGAGCTCCCGTTTACCATATGGGAGGCCCCGGGTTCGCTTCCCAGGGCCTCCTTGTGAGGGCAGGCCGGCCCGCGCGGCGCGAGGGGCTGATGCAGTGGGACCTCACAGCGAGGGGAAGATAAGCAGACACGGAGAAGATACACAGCGGATGGACACAGCAAGCACAAGCAGCAAGGGGGGGATAAATAAATAAATCTTAAAAAAAATAAAAATAAAAATAACCAGGGAAAGGGAAGCTGGGAGTAAAAACAGAATGTGTTTGGATTTGGGCTCACCCCAAGACCACCCCTCCCCCAACCCCCAATAGCAGAATCTACTCAAGATAAGTGAGCTTTTAGCAGCAGAACTGTTTGATAAGAAGCCCTGGCAGCCTCACGGCAGGTAAGAACACAATCAGACACCGACAAAACTGCCTGCAAATAAAAGGCAGTGCTTTCCTAAAACACCACCCCCACCAATGCCGGCTTCTAGCGCCTGGTTCTGCCATCACCATGTCTATCCCCACACTATGACACAGGGAGGCTTGTCACCGGGCCAAGCTGGGAACGGATTCTGCAGAGGGTCACAATCACCGACCTCCCAGTCACGGCCTTGAGAGGACGGGAGGCGCAGCCTTGCCTATTGAGTGCTACATTTTTGCTTTGCTCTTTAAAGGAATTACGTGCACAGAGGCAAACCACACCGGCTTATCAGTGAGGAGCAAGTTGCACATCAAGCAGGCGGTGCCGGGTAGCTGCCCTGGCCTGAGATTTGCAGTTAACTGCCAGTGTGTGCAGCTGCCCTGACCTTGGGCCTCCAGGGGCTAATGAATTGGGAGTGATGCTGTACCCCCACATGTTGGTATCTTCACAGCAGCGGGAGGTGCCTGCTGTACTGGAGCTTCAGCTTCATTCCTGGCTCCGTTGTCCTATAGTACCAATCTGGGAATAAGAGGTCCATTGGCCTGCTTGGCTAAAGGGAAAGGCTGGTCTCTTTCCAGCCCAGGATCATGTTGCAGCTAGAGGAGGTAGGTGATGACAGCCCCGGCGTGACGGGTTTCCACACTGCCCTGCGAGCTGATACAGCCGGCCACGCAGGTCTTACTGACAGTGGTCATTGGGACGTGCCCAGGAATGAAAACGAGGGCCTGTTTTCCAGGAATCATGAGGTATGGTTACTTTTTCTTAGCCCCGATCAATGGGAACACAGGACAGGGAGAGGCAGGTGTAGGCGAAGGTTTGCCGAGTACCTGCACCTGCTTCAGCAAAGCAGACCCCCCTCCGCCACTGACCCAAACCAGCACCCACTCCCAAATTGGCCCCTCACCCCCTGCTTGAGTCAGAATCCTTTTACTTCTCTCATAAAGGAGAGTTCTCAGTGGGCTGTGATGTGTGGAAACTCTTTCCTCTCCCATGTCCCCACTACTCACGTGCAACATGAGCAAAGCTTAAGTAGTCCACGTGAGGGTAGACCCGAGAAAGAGCGGGGCTCGGGGGAGGGGGCTGTGAGGGTGAGGTGGTCGCAGACACGTGGGCGAGCAAGGCCTCTTCCCCAGGGCACAAGCTCTCTCGGCTGCTCTTCCAGGAGTGGGTTTCAACCTTGGGGCGCCCTGTCTGCCTGGTTGTCTGGGACTGATGGCAAACATTAGTCAGGCGGCTGGTGGAGGTTAGAGATTAGAGTCCATGGTCCCAAGAGAGAGCAAAGCTGTGGGGGGAACTGAGCCTGTGAGTCTGGCTTTATCAACCTCATGTTGTAGGCCAGCGGTCCAGGCCCACGTGGTCCTGAGCCCAGAGCACTCTGACTGTCTCACAATCTCAAACAAGGTTACTGAGTCTCTGAATTCTTCCAAAACTGTTATGCCTTCTAAGGTCTCGGAAAAGATTTTCTCGGGTAACAGAAACAAGTGCTAACAGAGACCCACAGCAGTTTTAAAAGGCTGACCTGTAATTGCTCAAGAGAGCTTGTGAATAAATCCCAGGTAAGAGGTTTGACCGTCTATTACTCAGCCACTGTCACAGGAGGCAGGAATTGCTCAGGGAGAGAAAAATGCTTTGCAATCAGTTTTGCAAGTTGCCCATCACAATCCTCTCTGTGAAGACGTCTTGGCACACACCCTCATTGCTCAGCACCCAGCACTGAGCAGCACAGGGGATGGGATTCACTTTGGCCACAGAATGTCTGAGGGTGGAAAGGCAGGTTATACACCTTAAACCTGATCTTTCAGTCTAATTTTAGACATTCTCAGAACTGTACGAGCCCTGGGGAAATGCCATTGCTGGTTTCATACCACTTGATATCTCAAAGGACAAAACTCTCAAACTGGGATCCCAAGGAGGGTTCTAGTAAGAGCAAACTATAATCCCAGGCTGTCAGTTCTGACTTCAGCTGAAATATCTCACACCTCCACTGTGAAGGCTTTCTTGATTTCTCCAGACAGACACACAGCCACTGTCAACACTGCTCCCATGAGCACCCAGTTCTACTCTCTGGGGCAACACGCCCTGCACAGGGTTCCAGAAAGCATCTGTCTCTTGCCTTCAGAAGGGTCTGGTTTTACTCCTCTCTAACTCCAGCTCGGTACTGGCAGAAGGCTTTGACCAGTGCGATGAATAGAAGCTTTTCAGAAGGACAACAGTGGAGCCGCCTTGGACCTCTCAGAGTTATCTCAATTTTAGGGGAAGAAATGAAGTTCCATAAACCTCACTGGGATGTTTGTTCCAAAGCAATTAAACTATAAAAAGCAATGTGTTTTACTCCCTAGAGAAAGATCCCAGGGAGAAAAGAACCCTGAAATATAAGTTCAAATTCTTCTCTTCAGTGAGGCAGGAAGGGCAATTATAAAGCCAAGAGGCCCTAAGCAGAACAATTCCCTCTGTGCTGGCTTGCATCCAGATGGCAGAGCAGAACACCGAGAGGGGTCAAAACAAAACAAAACCAAAGCCACCCTATGCCTCCTGAGCTTCATCTGAAATATGCAGAGGTCAGTTTTTGGCTTTGGAGGTCCTTGGCTTCCTCTGCCAGCATGAAACTCAGCAGCCAAACTTTACAAGGCTACATCCTGCAGATTACAAGTTCATACAGGGCAGAGGCTCAGATCACAGAATGCCAAATACACGATCTCCAGCTCACCACTCATTAGCTCATTGAGCACTGGTATTTAATAGCTATACCTTTTGTCTTGCAAGCATAGAAGGGTAGAAGGTGTTAGTTTACCATCTGATTGCCTGAAAGGTACATTGTTCTTGCTGGGCAATCAGGATTACTTAAAATGCCCACAGTAGTTTCAGAGAGGATTCCCAAGTGGTTGAAGACAAAGGAGATTCAGAAATTGAATTTATTTTGTTTCTGCCATGAGCTACTCTGAGAGTAATAAAAAGAATGACATGAGTCTTACTGCTTAGATCACTGGAATCAGTTACTCCGCCAAAAGAAATAAAGAAAAGTGAGTTGAAAGCTGGCTCTTTGACCAAGAATGAATATAGGAGTCTATTCACCTTCAATAACTATTTTTAGTGTAGTCTGAAAAACTTTTTATCATGGAAAATTTCAAACATATGCAAAAGTATAGAGAATAACACAACAACTCCCCGTATCCACAGTACAGCATCCGCAGTTATCTGTGCACAGCTAATCTTATTTCATCAACATAGCTTTCCTGACCCTTCAGGTTATTCCGAAGCAAATCCAAGATATCAAACCATCTCACCTATAAGTATTTTAATATCTGTATCTGAAAGACAAAGACTTTTTAAAAAGGCAACTTTGATACCAGCATCATAGTAAAAAGTTTTTAAATAATAATTCTAAATATTATGAAATATGCAGTCAGTATATTTATTTGTATGTTTTGTGTGTGTGTGTGTGTGTGTGTGTGTATGTGCATGGACACGTGTGCAGAGAAAGTGAAAAAAGCTTTTGGGGATAAGAATAATAAGTGGCATCAGTAGCTAACATATAGAGAATGTTTATCAAACATTAAGACTTTATTCATATTATCTTATTTTTGCCCTCAAAACAACTGTATGAAATAGGTACAATCATAAAGGGAGTTAGTGGCTATATATATATCAGGATTAGAACTCAGTTCTAATTTTCAAGGCCTGGGCTCGGAACTCATGACACTTCTATGAAGGGTGCTGCTGGCAAGTCCTCCTGGTAGATGGCTTCCTGAGAGGGCTTCCACCAATTGACACAAGAACCCCAGATAGTACTAGGACAAAAAGCCTCTTCTTGTTACTTCACTATGAAATGCATAAATATTCTGCAAAATTAGGCTTTTCTTTTTCCTTTGGCTTAAGTGGGTTTTACACAATCCTTGAGGGTACAGGGATAGGGGAGTACATAGCAAATCTCTCTTTGGAGCTGAAATATTCAGAGGATAATTTGCTGTCCTCTGCAGATGTTTTCAAAATTCCTTCAAGGATGAGAGACTGGTATGTAGGCAAGTGTTAAGGGTTGGCATTTGCCAAGAGAATGAATTTGGATCATAATCATAATTTCACAACAGAACCATTGAGGGCTGGCTTGTGCTTTGAGTGTCTGGGTTTACATAAACTTGAAATTTTTTCAAAGCAAGAGCTGTGGTAAATTGGTAAAAGAATTTTGAGAAGTGACTGAAATACTGAAAGCCTAAGATTTGGCTATATCGTGAGTTAGAGAGCAATGCCATTCATATATTACCTAACACACACTATTCATCCATTTACAGACCCAACAAATCTTTCAGTTTAGTCCAAGAGACGGACAAGGAGCAAGGAGCTAGGGATAATAGCAAACAAAGCGGACACCATCCCTCCCCTCGTGGAGCTTAAAGTCTGGTGGGAGATGCAGATAATCAGATAATTGCATGAATAAATTTACAATTATGAACTGTTATAAATGAATGATGAAAAAAATATGGGCATATATAATGGGAGGAGCTGACCTAGCACCGGGGGAAAGTTTCTCAGTAAAGTAGTGACATTTGTGTTCAGCTGTGAAGATTATTAACAAAGTGAAGGCACTGGAAGAAGGGGAAGTGTGGAGGATGAAGAAGAGCCTTCCAGGTAGAGGGAAGGTAGGTTGCGGGGGAGCATAATACAGTCAAGAAACAAGACTAGTGTGGCTGGAGGCCTGCAGGCCCGGGCAGGGTGGCATGAAGAAGGCAAGAGACAGCAGGACTGAGATGAGGCAGTGAGGACGGCAGTCTTTAGCCCCAGACCAGAGGAACCATCGAAAAGTCTTACACAGGAGAGGGATGGTCTCAGATCTGTCTACACGCAAGGCTCCAGCTACAACATGGAGAACAGATTGAAGGGTCAATAGTGAACATGAAAAGACTAACTGGAGTATATGATGAAGCTACTGGAATACATGATGGTGGCCTGGACTAGGGTGGGGGCAGTGAAGGTGGAGCAAAGTGGAGAACTATTGGGGGAAACTAACAGGATTTAGTAATGGAAGGATGTGGAGGGTAAAAGAGAGAAGGTGTCACCATGTTCTGGCTTACAGAATTAATTTTGTTCACATTTGAGTTTGAGTTATTTTTTTAAGACATTCAAGCGGAGATGTTTAAAGGGCAGCTGAACACATATGGTTGGAACTCAGAGGAAAGGGCTAGGCCAGAAATACAAATATAAGAGTCATTAGCTAGGTGTGGATGAGTTCACCTGGGGAGAGGGGATAAAGTGAGAAGGAGGAGGCCTGCGACTGAGCCTTGGGAACAGTATCCTGGGGATAAGATTCCCCATCTTCTTCACACTGAGACCACAAACACTGGGGATGGGCCCAAACAATTATACCTAGAGTGCGACCAGCAGATATGAGAGCCCAGGGAAGCAGAGGCACAATTAATCTGCTTCCATGTGGGTCATCTAGAGTCTTGTTAAGATTTAAAAGGATTAGAAAATGTCAACCCTGTATATTCAAAATCCCTGTGGATGTGGAAATTTGAAATACATCCAATGAATTCTTTTTTAGGTTAAATTCCCTATATCCCTATATATCCCTATATAATGCGATGCTCTGGTTAGTGCATATTTAAGTATTTATTGTATGAAGATATTTGTTGCTGCATCACTTATAATAGCAAAATTTGGAAAGAAGCTAAATTATGTAATAATGGGCCTATATCCATGGTATATTCACGACAGAATTTTATGAAAACTGCTAAAAATATAGGAAGAATGAAGAATGCAAAGATATTTTTACAACATAATTTTATGTCTTTTGAAAATTATTTTTTATTATAAAGACATTTTTGAGAATATACACTTCAATCATTCCTGAAAAAAATAATGGAGAAAAAGATGATAGGTTTATAGTCTTCGAATCTTTTCTTCTCGATGCTACACTAACATGACATTATGAAGTAACTTGATATTCTCACTTAACAAATGTTGTGGACATATTTCTATATCTTATAGATCTGTCTCATTCTATGTAATGGTTACATACAATTCCATTATAAAGACAAACCATAATTTCATTAGTCCCCTCTCCGTGAACCTTCAGGTTGTTACTAATTGTTGTACCTTCAAACAATGTAGTAAGGAACATTCTTTGCACACTTGTGGGAGTGTTTATTTAGGATAAATATCTGAAGTGGAAATTCTGTGTCAAAGGGTTTAAAAATTTAAAATTTAGTTAGATGTTGACAAGCTGTCCTCAGAAAAAGGTTGCATCGACTTTATATTCCCACCAATAGTGTATGGGAATGCCCGTTTCTTGGCCTCCTTATTCAGGCTAGATGTAATCATCCTTATAATTTTTGTCCATCTGCTTGTGAAAAATGATCTCATTCCTATTTTAACTTCACTGCTTGACTATTAATAAGGTTAAGCTCACACACACACACATTCTGTCTAAATATGTTTAATGGCCATTTTATTTCTTCTGACTCTTGCATATTCACCTTTTATGCATTTTAAAAATTGAGTGTTGATTTTTTTTTTGTTATTTAGAAGCACATTACATATTGTGGATAGTAACAATTTATTATATATCAGTTACAAATATTATTGCCTGGGTTATTTTTAAACTTTGGTTATGGTAAGTTTCATATTTTTAGACTGTCAAATCTATTGTTCTTTCCTTGATAGCTTCTGGGTTTCATGACTTATTTATAGGCTGATACAAGTCTAAGCAAAAAAGCAGGACAAAATTGTATTTTCAATATTCTCTTAATTATGTTATAATTGCGGTGGAGAGGAAGAGAGAAGGGAGGCAAAAAGGAGAGAAGAGAAGAAATAAAAAAGAAAGATTAAAATTCTATTTCTGTGTCATTTGAATATGAATGATTTTTATTTCCTTCTTCTTTTTGTATTTTTTTTTTCCAGGTTATCAGGGCTGGGGATCGAACCCAAGACCTTGTATGTGGGAAGCTGGCGCCCAACCACTGGGCGACATCGGCTCCCCGAGTTGGTTTTTTCGTTTGTTTGCTTGTTGTTTGTTTTTTTGGTTTTAGGAGGCACGGGGGACCGATACCGGGACCTCCCATGTGGGAAGCAGGCACTCAACTGATTGAGCCACATCTGCTCCCCTGTATTTTAAAAAAATTCTTGTAGGAATCATGTATTACTTGGATAACCAGGGGAAAAAAAATCACTAAAGTACATAGTTTGGCTTTAGTCCTTTTCTTTAGTTTCTTTGCCTTTTAAGGCTTTAATTCCCAAGGAAGGGGAAATGAGCCACTGGTAGGAAGGGAAAGAACTTTTTTGGAACCCTGGCTGCAATGGCATGTTGAAAAAAAATCACCTTACCAGTTTAAAGAACTTGTACAATGGGACTCAAACTGTTGCCTTAAGCTCATTTTTCATCACTGGAATTTCCTAAAGTGTCTACTATATATATCATTGTTACAGGTGGCATTCATATTTTCAAGAGTCCCACGATGTGTCCCATAGACTTAACCAATGTAAGTATGAAAGTGAGGCCCCTGCTGAAAGAAGCAATATTCCTAACGATTTAACGAAGTTGCCATGTCATTTCTACTCATGAAATGACACTCTGATGTTTGTGAGACTGTTCTACTGGAATGTCTACAAAACAAGTATGTGAGACATGAACATTCATCATTATGGAGCAGAATGGAAGAGCCTTCATTTTCTAAAGAAGGGAGAAGAAAAATCAATAAACAATTTCCAACCCAGAAAGTGTGTCCAAGGCTTCTCTGAGGCTTTTTCTCCAACCCCTTTAAACTTCCTCCCAGCAGTTACTTAGGCCAATAAATGATCACAAAATTGACTTCTCTGCAAGACTGGCTATTAAAACAAGGCCAGGAACTCAGAAACTAACCCCCACAGTCCAGGTGTTGGTCTCCATCCAGTTCTGGGTGTTTGATGCCCTGGATATGCAGGCAGTGTGTCCCCACCTTCACCACTGTGTATACAAGCGGCAAACTTAACTTGAGAGAAGGGACCAGAGCTCTCCCCTCACCTAGTCTCATGGTAGGAAAAAGTGTACAAAGAAAACTTTCATTGACTTTTTGGACAAATACAGGAGGAAATGAGTTTGATTAATGTCCATGGTGTACAGGATCCTACGCCTCCTTCGGGCCATCAAATAAATGAGCCATCAAGCTGGCAGTTTAGCCTTATAATTATTTTTTCCCACCTCATATGCCCCTCCTCCCAGGAGGGCTGAAATTCCCTGGATGAAACAGCACAAATTTATTTAGTAGCCCCTTATAGTACTTCTATTTCACAGTTGCCAAGAAAACCTCTCTCATTGACTCTCCTTGCTAACATGTTTCTTGCATGATAGTTGCAGATGAACTCCGTGATGAAAAACAGTGAGGCAGGATGGAGGGTTCTGACAAAGACAGCAAGAGGTGATAAACCCTTGTCTGACTAGGGGCCTCCTGAACATTGGGGCCAGCTCAGACACACAGCATGCTGAGGCCAATGTGTAGCTGGACTTGCGTGCGAGTCCAGGGCAGAATAAAGTGGTCAAGAAGCCAACTCCTGACTAGTCCTCAGGCTCCCCCGGTGGCACAGTGCCAAGTGCACCTGACCACAGAAAGCCACCAATAGGTGGCTTTCCTCCCTGGCCATAAAACTCCATCAAGGAAATAGAGCTTCTCTTATGGCTAGTTGCTCAAGAATAAGAACATATTAGAGAGCCATGGGGGATTCTGAGATTCTGCAAGCTAGGGGCAGGAGAGGAAGGTGAAAGAGAAGGAGGAATCAGAACTTCATTCCCTCTTGAGCAAGAAGACCCTAATCACAACCAAGGGCAGCTGAGAAGTGGAGTGGGGCTCAGCAGGGGCAGATGGACCGTTCTAAGTTTATATTGGAGACATGGCACCAATACCAATGAAGAAGTTCACAGAATGATACCCTATTAAACAATAGAGGACATTCACCAGCAAGTAAATGGTAGCCCATTACCATCATGGCTATTATTGTTACTGTTACTTGGCCAACTGTAGAGGCCCTTGTCTTCAGAAAGATGAGCCAGTCAATTGAGCTGCCAATACAAATACACACACCACCAAATGCATGGATCATGAGACAACTTAGCCTGTTTATTTATGGCTGTTTCTCTCTAATGGAAACACAGGGCTATTCTTACTAGAGGGACACAGATCCTGAAAGCACTAAGGCCGGTTCTCCGAGGAGAGGAAATTGCAATGCCCCTGCTTTCCTGGTGTCAGAACTTCTTTTCAACTTGGGAAAAACAAGCAGTACATGTTGTTACAATCACTTGATGTCCAAACATGTGGCCTTGCAAGATGTGTGGAAGGGGACGTGAATACTGCTAGGAAGGGGAGGAATGCTTTACAACAGGAAGGAGCAGACTTTATAGGACCCACCTCAGGAAGGGGTGTTCAGGCTGCTTTTGGCAACTGGCTAAACAAAAACTTTGGCCAGCACTAGTAATGCCTTACATAATATCGGAGCGGAGACAGCCTTTTGACTTAACCAGAACTTTTGGTCACAATAGTTGCTTGCTATGCTCATCAGAGATTAACCCTGAGCCATCTAAACAGAGGTCTCTGAAAAACCCAAGAGGACACTTGGAGTTCAAAACCACTCCCAGGTCTTGGAATTAAATATGCACCTCGCATTTTAGTTCTGGATTACAGTTGGTCTTGCTTGGTTCTATTACGTTTTACATAGAAGCCTCCCCCAATCAGATTGCAAACTCCAAGGTTAGTCCTGGGCTATTTCCCAGGTCTTATCCAGATTATCCATCACAGGGCAGACAAATGACAGCAACATATACTTCAGCCCATTTTCAGGCAACTTTTTTTTTTTTTTTAATGTCCTACTAATGCTGGGCAGATATAGCAAAATGTACAAAAGACATGGAATTTTCCTTTAAGAAATTCCCTTTGAGAGAACTCACCAATACTTCCTGAGCACCCACCCACTCTGTCCCCCAGAACTTTGTTTTGTACCCACAGAACCTAGATTTTCCAAGACAGCCATTCAGTAGTTCATTCTTTAAATATTTGAGTATTTATTACATGAAGATACCATCCAAGAATGTCCTCAATTTTATGTGGTAGTATTATTCTTAAAAGTAATCTAGTAAATGTATAAATGTGAGTCATTATAACTTCCTAAGATCTCAAAAATAAACAATTCACAAGTCAGGAGAAAGTTATTTTTCAGCCTTTGTCTTAGTGTTAGTTTAGAAAGTAGCAGCATGCCTGTAAGCAAAAGTAGCAGATGAAGAGAGAGTTTGAGGGCATTAACATTTTTCTTGCCTAAATGCTGGACTAATCTTGATCCAATAAATAATGGCTATTTCAATGCGGTCAGTATCCCTGGCAACTCAGTTTCTCTGTTAAAACGTTGTTTGCAAGGTGCTAGACTTTAATCTAAATAGATGGGTGGGTTGCTAACCCTGGATTTCAGTCTGTAAGTAAACTGTACAGCAACATCATATGCCCATAGGCACATTACAGAAGCAATTAGAGACTTTTTGCAAATATGTAAGGTTTAATAATAATAGGGAACATGTTACTTTTCCCTGGGGAACTGGAGTCCATGGTCATGTCCTTAGTTGGTAACAAGTCCAGAGTGGCCAATCCTGGAGAAAGGAAATCTAGATGCATGGCCAAAAATGGAGTCCTGTGCTGCACAGACAGACAGAGGCCAAAGGCAAATTCTCAACTATGCTCTTAGAGAGCAAGATGGCTCCCATTCGCCACCATCAATCTGAATCCTTCCTCACCTCTGTGTAACCTTGAGGAGGCCACTCTACCAACTTCTCTATGTCCACCTGATACCAAGAGGAAGTACAGTGTGAGGTTAAGGGCACAAGCTATGGAGCCAAATTGCCTGGGTTTGAGTCTTGGCCCTGCTATTAACTTGCTGTGTGATCTTGAGCAAGTTTCTTAACCACTCTGTGCTTGTTTCCTCATCACAGAATGTAGATAACGATAGTCCCTTCCTCAAACAAATTATGAGTTATTATATGTGGATTGCTTAGAATACCTGGAACACATTAAGTGCTATAGAAGTCTTAGCTATTATATCCTCATCAGTAAAGAACAGATAGCACCTGCCATAGCTTTTTGCTCAAGATTTTTATAAGCATCAAAATCAATAAAGGCTATAAAAGAACATTGTAAATATCTACTCTAAGGTTTTGGGCTTTGACAGGTAGGTCTATTATGTTATGAAGTGACACACCTATTCTCTGGGTAATAGAGAAAGGAGCCAAAGTGGGTTGCTCATACAATGCCAAGCCTGACCTCAGTACCTCAGGCAGTGACCACAATGTCTCGAGAACTAGTTAGACTCCATCAGCCATTTTTGCTGAGATCAAATTCCGAAGTGTCATGATATAGGAACTAAGATCTCCTTTCAGTATCAGCAGCCCTGATGGGTACAACGAGAATAGGTCAGTCTAAGTCGAGGTCCATCCAATCCCATCCTGGACTGGCAAACAACTGGCAGTTCACCCACCACAAGCCAACTGTTCTTTGAGGCAGAATAAGCTGAAGGAGAACAGGGGAAGTCATTGAAACCTGTTGCAATCCACAAAACGTACAGTGTCTAGAGATCTTTATTTCCATCTTTTGGAGAATTAAAATTCTTAAGAAGTAAAACAAATTTCCCAGGAAGTGATTTGGCATCTGGAACTCACAATGCAATCAAATAAACCTCAAATGGCATAGCCGGTCTTCATTTTCTAACCTCTCTTTGTTCCTTGCCTGGTTATTTAAGACATAAACTCAACAGTGGATATGGATTTGATACATTCAGTGGTGTGATAAAACCCCGATCTTGCAAGGCTACCTTCAGGAGATGTTTCCAGTTTTTCGCTGTTATAAGCAATGCTGTGATGAATGATGGTATCTTTTGACAAGTCCAAATCTGTTAATATTTTTTTCACCAGGAATTTTCACAAACAAGCAATCAACTCCTGGTACCATGTCTACCTTTAAGAATCTCCATCAATGCCACTGACTGGTGTTCACCTTCATTTCCCACAGGAAGCCAACAAAGGTCATGGGGACACAAAGGAGCAGGTCGACAGAGAGCGCCAATTCCAATCCTGCCTTAGGCTGATGTTTTTTGTGATTTTTATTTTTGCAACTAAAATGTGATCTCCTTGAGGGGTTCCCTTCAGTGTCTGACACAGTGATTTTCACAGAGTAGGCCCCTAATAAACGGCTGTTAGTATGAACGGTACTCCCTTCTTTTACCATCTGGAATTGGTTTGGTTCTGGATCTCGCATGAGCTGTAGGTCTGGATTAGGGAGGACATGGGCGACTATCAGGAAGTTGGAAATATTCTGGGACCCTGGCACCTCACCTGGGACCTTGGGGATGACCTAAGACCAGGACAGCACCCCAGGGGCCTCTGTGGCTCTGAACACACCCTCCAGAGTCAATCCTTTCAAGGCCAGCCTAGAACCAAACCAATTTCAAGAGATACCAGAAAGGAAAAATTTGTTGTGCCTATTAATGTTTGGCTTATAGGTAAGAGCAACCTTTGTTCTTATAAAAGAAGGATATTAAAATTTCCATAAACCGCCTAAACAGGATTTACATGAATTTAACAGGCTAGTACAGGACACAGTGAACTCCTGGAGTGGCTTCTGTCATTAAGATGGTGATCATGAGCAGAGAGTACAGGTTGGCTGAGTACAGCAGGGTAGTGGGGGGGGTGGGGGGTGGGGAGGAGTGGTTTCAGTGCTGACCTGGCCTCTCAGCTCCCCCACTCTTTCTGAGGGACATGTAGCCTTCTCTCTCTTCTGAGGCAGCACAGTGGAGTGGACGTGCTGGACTGCTGGTGTTATCTGGTGCACTGTGTGGTCAGTTAGTCAAGGGGCAAGGACACTTGTTCCGTGTCAGGGAGCAGAGCTTCTGGCCTCAGCTCTGTCTAACTCTCTGGGTTTCGTTTTCCTCTGTACAATGATGGCATCAGACCGGATGCCCCCATTCCAACTTCTCACATCTAGTCAATCTCTAAGAGCTGACAAAGACTTCTCCTGATTATATGTAGAACTGGAGTCCTTTTCAATGCTCCCACTGCAACCGTCTCCGACCACGTCGCATCTGGATGACTGCATCTCCTTACTGGCCTATCTTTTTATAATCCGTTCTCCATGCTGTGCCCCTTACTTTTCTGAAATACAGTTCAGATCTTGACACTTACATGCTTGAACCTTTGGATGGTTCCTGCCAGGCTTAAGCACCCAGAGCCATCCACCACCCAGCCTCGGCCCATCCTCCAGCCTCATTCTCCCCGCGCCCCCCCTTTGCTTTCTGAGTCACAGCTGAGCACCACACTCTCTATCCTTGTATGTTCTCTTTTGCTTAGAGCAGTGCTACTCAAAGTGTGAGCCCTGACTGGAGCTGGTCTGCAAACTGTTACCAGTGTGCAATGAGGTAGCCAGAAAAACTGAGATTAAGTATTTGGAAACTTTGAGAACTACTTGGTAATTTTATTCCTGCTGAATCTAATAACAAAAATTTGAACTTCTAATTTGTCTTTTTTCATTTCATTTTCTAGTAATTTCCTTTTATTACATTTTACAAAAATATTGGCCCCCAGTTAATTGAGAAAAACAATTGGTTCATCGCTATAAATAGTTTGAGGAGCTCTAGCCAAGGCACCTTTCTTCCTACTTTACTGCTGGCTGGTTGTTTGAGTCTCAACCAGAGCCTTTCCATCTCTAAGATGCCTTCTCCACCTCTTCCTAGGACAAGCTTGGTGTCTCTCCTCTGTGTGCCAATGGTATTAGGTACAAAGTTCTAATTATAGCACGAATTGCACTGACTGTAATTGTTGGTTTCCCAGCAGGTGTTTTCCCTGCTTATTTCAGCTGTCTAACCTCACAACAAGGTGCCTGGCACAGGGCTGAGTCATCAATTAAGAGGTGATCGAACTGAACAGTTCTAAGTTTCTTACCCTACACTAGGGGTTCTTAACAAGGGGTCTGTGAGTTTGAATTGAAATTCAAAAAAACATTATTTTTGTGGGGATGTGTTGGTGAGGGTGTGATACATTTATTAAATAATACACAGTTTAGTGTGGACTTAGTAAGGGTTCCATAGTTTTCACCTGACTGGCAAAGGGGTTCGTGGAACAAAAAAGATTAGGAACCCCTGCCCTACACTTTAGTTGCATTCCCTTTACCTACACATCCGTTGGGTGTAAAATCCTCTTGGCCCATGTACCCCTCTCCAGTATCTGGGGGGTGTTCTGTACATAGTGGGTGCTAAGGAAATGGGAAATGATGAGAACTCCTTTCTGCATCTGGTGATGGCTCCTTAATGCCAAGCATTCAATGTCACTGTTCCTTCTGTAGCTCTCAATCTGGTCTGAGAGTTAATATAAGAAAATTGGGCTTGTAGGTACAACAGTCTGTGACTAATGTTTCTGTTTGGTGAATAATCATCCTTACAACAGTGTGGTATTACATATCAGACAAGACAAATCACCCCTGTACATCTTGTGTAAAATTAAAAGGTCAGCTGGGGAAGAAAAGGAATAATGAGATTCCTGAAGTCCTTCATCAGGTTGAAAAGCTCATTTGATGGTGATTTTTTAAAAAGGCATTTTATGAGAAACTCCAAAGTCACAAGGATGGAATATTATACAGGAAACAATTTAAAAGCTCAGAAAATCCTTTAAGCCCAAACTGAAGAACATGATTCCCATCACAGGGAACTAATTTCTTTCTGAAAGGTGATAAAATAAAAATTTCATTGGGTTCTTTTTCAAACTGTTATGCTGACCATCTAGTCTTTCAGTCTCAAGAAATGCTTGAGCCCTACTTGGCACAGATACGGGTTGCTGGTACAGCCCCAGTCGGCTGGCTCTCTGTGTTTCCCAGAGACGGCAATTCAGGAACACGTTTCCAGAACCCCAGCCTTGTAGGTTCTACTCCCAGATTTTCCCTCTGAGACCTTGGAAAAATCCTCTCTCCATCTCTCTGCTTCAGATCCCCATGTTTAAAAGTGGGGCTCTTTTAAACAATCACCTGGCCATTTACAGAGTATAACGTGAAATCCTGCTCCAAGAGCTTCTGATCCAGAGTCATGGAACCTATGCTCACTTAAGGTTAGAAAAAAAGCAAGCATGCTCTAGAGACAGAAGTGATGTTTTCCTCCCTTCAGAAAAGGGACTCTAGTCCTTATTCAAATTAAGAAGCAGAGAATCAACTGGTGAAAAAATTTCCAACATTTAAGATCTGAAAAAAGTGAATTACTTTAGAAACAGAAATTTTCGACTGACTGATCTAGGCAATCTACAAGCAATCCAGTTCTGCCTACTCAGATAAACCCAGGTTTCACTTTGAGTTTTATGGCCATTCCAAGCCATATTTTATCTGCCTGGATCCCATTGACACAGATGTGAACTTGAAATTTTTGATCCGGGTTACGTGACACATTCCTGGCTGGGAAGGTGGTGCTATCTCCTTCTGTAACTTTCCACTGATGCAAATGAGGTCACAAGGGCCAGGAGGTGGCAATGGCAGGGCTGCGTGGGCAGAGAAGTAGGTGCCAAGGCGGAGCAAATGCTTTGTTTTCTGCAAGAAGCATTTATACCATCCAACTGACACACACGGGGGAGGCTGTGCACCTTTGTACTTTGTGCCACAAAGGAGCCAAGATGGACTCCAAGACACGCTCTTTTCTTTTTTGTGCAGTTCAGGAGGCAAGGAGCTTACCCCACCCTGCCAGCCCCTCAAATGTCAGATCTCAGAGCCATCGGAGAGATCTGGCCTGGTTTGGGTTGGGAGTAGCTCCAGCCTGAGTCCTGGGCTGGTCAAAACCAGGTGTGGTGGGGTGGGTGGACTTGGCTGGAGCACTTTTCTAGGGACAAGGTATATGGCCTGGCCTCCTGGGAGCCCCAGGCAAGCTCTGGAGCAGGCATTCTGGAGGAGGCAGTTATTTGTGCTAGATGACAGCTACCTGCCCAGGGTAGTCTCACAGGGGCAGAGCCACAGGTTTGGTAATTCGAAGTCTTAATCAAATGGAGACAGTTAAACATCCCACCTGCTGATGTCTGGGGTTGAGGAAAAACCCCAGGTGTGTGAAATGGGAGAACTGATGGCTCTACCTGAGTTATGAAACCAAAGAAAGACGAGAGCTCACTATGTGTTGACTATGACTTAAGGTGAATCCAAGGCAACCAAGCACAATCCTGCTTAAGTCTCTAAGCACTCCTAAATGTCTCCTTTGTGGGCCCCTCCTCCTCCACCCTCCCTTAAAGGGTAGGTGATTCTCTAAAGGTTCTGGTCTTGGCTCTTGCCTAGATTTACTTCTAGCACTACTGCTAGACCATAGGGTGCCTTTGTGAAAATTACAGAAAAGGCCCTTTCTCAAGACATGTTAGAAAACTCACAATTATACAAATCTACAATGACTAAGATGGAATGGCACATCCTGGAGTTGTTTATGCACAATCTACCCTACTGTACACAGTTGCACTGCTTGATTCTCTACCTTTGTAGCTGAATCCTATGGATTCAAATACTACCCTAGGCAGAGGGCTCCCAAATCTAAATCTCCACCCTGACGCTCCTGTTGAGAGATCCAGATATGCATTTCTAACAGCTTGTAGGGCCTAGCTCCTGGGGGTGTTTTAACCCTTCAAATACAAAAGGATAAAAACAGGAGCCGCTGTCCTCCCTCAGCTGAGAGCTTTAGAGGCCTCCCATGCTGGGAATCTTGGAGTCATCTCTAATGCCTGCTCCTGGTCCTCACATCTAGTCACCACAGAATCACCCTCTCAGCTTTTCCTCCCCTGTATCACTCCCATTGCTCATCTCCTTTCTCTTCCCACTGTCACTGGCTTGTTTCAAGCCTTGACTACTTCTTGCCTGACCCAGCACAGGGTCTACTAACTGAACTCCCGGCTTCTACGGGCCCAAACTCTCCAGCACAGCCGTTCAATGTCTTCCATGAACCCGGCCCCCTCTACCTCAGCTGCCACATCCCTCTGGCTCCTTCCCAGGCATCCTGTCTCCCAGCCATGCTGAGTCCTCAGGATTCCCAAGCACAGGACACATTCCTACCTCCATGCCTCTGTCCCTGTTGTTACATCTGCATCACATGCATCTTCCTATTTTGTGGTTTACTGGAAACTTACACCTCCTTCAAGGCAGGCTGCTATGCCATCTCCTCTCCCAGGCCTCTCTGGCCCTTTCCATCAGTTATAATAGCCTCCTTTACTGTGATCTCCTTGCACTCTGGTTACACGATACTTTGAGCAGTTATGGCACCACATATTGTCAATTTATGTATGCACCTGGAACCCAACAGATCAAGTCCTCAGGAGCAGGAATTCTCTTTGACATATCTTTCAATTCTCAGAGCCAAACACAGTGCACAAAGGAGGTGCTCAGGAAATGTCCAACTGAGAAACTGAATAGTAGAGGAATTTCCTTTGTGGCCAAAAAAGCCCGTCAACCACTTAATGACGGTCTCCTCTGATCCCCCATGTCTTCAAAGCAGTCAGTCAAATGTGTGCATTGCAGTGTGGCAGAAGAAGGCTGGGGTGGGGAGCATTTTCCAAACATCAAAAGTCAAATTTAAAACACAAGCACATGTTCACACCATAATACACAACCTACATTAAATGCATTTCCTGGAGACCGCAAGCTCTGGATGGGGGCAGAGTGCCAGAAAGATCGGCACCTTGGAGGAGTGCTAGCGGGATTCAGGGGCCTCTTTCTTGAGTCCACTCCTGCCTCTGCATGGCTCTCCAGACCCTGGATGGCCCAGCCCCATCATCCGTGCTAAAGGCACATTACAGGAATCGGAACATTAATCAGCATAATGTTCCACCGGGTTGGGGGAAAGGTGAGGACTTGGACGGGAATGAAGTAAGAACAGGATGCTTATAAATCTAGCTAGGATCTAGTGTGGTCTTGAGAAAATAACGAAACACTGACAGAAGAAAATAATTCCATCAAGCTTTGCTTTTCAGGATATATTTACAGAGACGAGAAATCCAGCAAAGAAAGACCATTTACAATGCAGGGCCTCAACTGCAAGATAAACGCCATTGCCTTATCAGCATTGTTCATCTTTACCTTAAGTCATACTTTGACATCCAAATCCACTCTTACCTCGGACTGGGTCCCCCAGTTTCTGGGAAAGAAATGACTGGGAACATTAATCTCCCACTATGTAAGCTGGGAAGGGGAAGACTGGCTTTGCTTTTCTGACACAGTGGAAAATGCTTGTGTCTGCACATGCTGCTCCTCCCTGAAGAAGCCTGACTAGACCGTACAAAAGGGAAGTGCTCTCAAATCCAGCTGATCATACTGTTTATCCACCAACGAGGCTCGGTCTTCCTCTTCTCTTTGGCTGTCTCTAGGACAGTCTTAATAGTACCGTTAACCTCTGTGCCAAGAGAGGGGGAAAAAAGTCCTTTATTGTTACCTAGAGAAGAAAAACTCCAACCTCTACGGGCTGTGCCAGCTCCCTCCCTTTAATACTGGGGAAACAGGGAAATTCCTCAAAACTACTGACCAAAAATCTTGCCAGCTGCCAGTACTCTCGCTTTCATCAAATCAGAGTGTACTCTGTAATCTATGGTTTCTGGGAATCAAGGAAACACAGTGGTTATCAATACCTATTTCCTTTGCCAACTGCTGTGTTAAAGGTTTGGGGACCAAAGGGAAGGAGGTTCTAACAGGGAAATTCAGAGCTTATACCTTCACCTTCAAAGAAAACAGAGTCTGCAGTAATTCTCCTTGAAGACTAATGCCTTTTTACGAGGGTTGATGGAAGATTACTGGCCTGTAGGAACTTTCCTATTCAATTAAGACCAGGCTATTTTATTAAACATCTGTTCAGGAAGAGACACTGTGAGCTGAAGGGAAGAAGCAGCAGTCAAGTTCTGCTTTCTTTGGACTTCTCTTTTTTTCTCCTTCTTAATCTGAGAAAAAAAGAGCAACAGGGCTTTTGATGGAGAGCCTCTCCAACCCATGAAAATCAATATATCTGGTTCTCTAGGAGACTTACTCTTAGCACTGAGGAGCAACTTTCTGGGAGAGTGACAGTGCGTGAGGGTGGCTAAAGAGAAAGGAATGTGAGTTTTCAAGAGAGAGCCCACCCAAGAGTCAGGGGAGTTCGAACTTGGCTTGGGATGGTCAACATTGCATGCCAGAAGGAGCCCATCCTTGGTCTGGCAAGGGCAGTGACATCCCTTATGCCTGTCCCCACCCATTTGGGGGTGGGACATTGCCACTGTCCCACTGTTTCGAGGTCCTGGGCCACAGGGTGGTGAAGTTCCTCCGGCCGACTCACGCTAGAGCACTACGCCAGTTTATAGAAATTCTATGATGAAAGACAATATTCCTGACATTTCTGCAAGCACTCAGATTTTCCAGTGGACTTCCTTAAACACAGTCTTTCTGTTGTCCAAACTGCAGAGGAATAGCTCAATGTTTCCAAAGTGAAGTGGAAAAACTCACTGTGGTTGGAAAATTCTAATACCGCCCTCATTTTTTTTTTTTTTAGACACCCACAAGGGGATCTACTGAAATGTAAGGCAACCAGGCCTGGTGAGCACTGATTTGAAGCTAAAGGACACCTGAGGGCTTTACAAGATGCAAATTAGTGGCCAGAAAAACCTGCAGACACTTCCTGCTGGTCGGGCCCCAGGCTCCTTGCCTTTCTTTCTTTTTAAAAACTGAACTTTAGTTGTATAGACATGTGAGTTCTAATCCGGTTAGATATATATATAACTGGAGTGTCCCCACTGGTTTCCACTCTGAAGCTACTTGAATTTCAGACCCCGGATAAAATATTTAAGGCATTCAGTAACAAAAGGAGAAGAAAAAAAGTGGAGAAAGAGGACTTCCTCTCTGTCTTGTCTTCCTTTTCTTCAGCTCTGTGGAATAAAACTACAAATGAGAAACTCACTTATTTCCTTCCATATAATTTTCACAACTGGTAACTAACGACTTTTACTTATTCATAGGTTTACACTAGACTATGTGCTTCCCCAGGGAACTGACCTACCTTTGTCACTATTATATCCCCAGGCACAAAGTAGGTCTCAATGAATACTTGTGGAATGAATGAATGAATGAATGAATGATTGAGTAAATGGATGGATGGATAAATTAATGAAGGAACAAACTTGTGGTTCAGTGTATAGAATGGGGACCTATAAAGTTACTATAGACAAATTTATACCTCAGGTAAATATATTAAAATATCATGCAAATGAAATAAAATATGGGACTTAGAGGAAAGCAATTTTTCTCAATGCATTTTTGAAACTAAGGGAAAAATATTTTTAAATGGTTTAATGATGAAATTTCCAATTCACAGACCAGGAGAAAATAGTCCCTGAAAGGAAAATGCTGAGAGAATTCCCCTCCTAAAGACGACGACCTCTCTCAATCTGTAAAAACACCCTCTTTCCTTTACTATCTCACAGATGAGAAGGTCTAAGAGGCCGACACCTCTGTTTAGGTTGACCATGCAAATCCTGTCTGAAATGGGACTCAGTGAAATGTCTGCTCCTCATAATTATGCCAGGATCACAGGAGTAAACTGGGACTTCTCTGGGCAAACTAAGATACAGAGGCTAATCCACCTCTTCACCATGTAAAATAATCTAAGCCTATTCAAGCTAAAGCCATTTCTTGACATTCTTTACATGCTGAAATACTCCTTCTTTATAAGTTTTCATCTTAAGAATTAATTCTTACAAAGTAAAGCATCTTGACCTTCTCCGGTGAGTTTTCAGCTCTAGAAGTAACTCTTAAGACACAAAGAGTAATTGACATGTCACACTTCCTGGATTATATATATCAAATAAGACATTGTGAAAATACTCTGTACGGTGAGTCCTCAACTCTGCCTCTCTCGTTTTATGAAAACAGAATGTAAAAATATACAATAGATGCAACAAATTAAACAAAGTACAGCAACCCCTCGGATGCACAGAGATAAATGCTTTTTAACGTATTTATTTCTGCTGGTAGTACCACAGCACCAAGACTACATTCAGGCTTTCTGGCCATAAAAGCTTCAGTTTTTCCTATTTTTGCTGCCAAAGCTGAAATGCCAAGAAATGCTGGGAACCTGGCCTGCAATTACCCGCACTTCATATTTTACATTCAGAAATCCAAAGGAATAAGCTGTGGAGAACAGAGTTCTATTTCTTAAATGGCAGCTGAACAGATAGAGCACTGGAGCTCTCCTGAGCATGGCTGGGGATTTGCATAGGGAGAAACTAACAAAGACCTCTCAGACTCTCCCCGTCTGCGTGTACCTTACCTTCCTGGCATACGTGGCGACCTCGGCTAACATTTCACACTTTTTTTTTGGTTGTTATTTTTTGACCTTCTGAATTACTCAACCAGAAAAAAAAAAAAAAAAAGTATGGGGAAAAAAATTACCACACCACATATAAGTCAGTCATAAGGAAACTCAGTTACCGCCTCTGACAAGTTTGAACCTGTCTATCCACAGATGAGAAAACAAAACTTGTGTTCTTTAGGCTAAAATTATATCCCCTTCCTTAGTGGAGCAGTAAAGCAGATAGCCCCACGGCATTCAGACTTGAAGCTTGCTTTGTCAAAATTCTCATCGGTTTTTAACGTTACTTTCGCAGCCACACTATATTTCGGTCCATTTCATCCTCTAGTATGGGAGTTAGGGGGAAAAAAGTGTATATGTACATTTATGTATGTGTATGTGCGTGTGTGACACTGATTTCAAGAATCAACACAAGAGACACGAGTGCCTCAGGGAAGGACTCATAATGACAAGACATGTTCTTATAAAAGGGTGAGTTTCATGACTCAGTGTCACCTGTCTTTCCCTATTGCTCAGTCTCATTTCTCTGTCAAAGGAGTGTTAAAATCCTCACTGGGTGAAGTCGGGAGGGGCAAGCTTCTCACTGCTTGGATTAAACTAAGATTTAATTTGCCCTCTTGCTTCATTTCCAAGATTTTGTGCCAGTGGTGCTGCTTCCATATGTTCTCAGGGGACAGGATCTCACCTATAATTTCTCCCCCTTGACAGAGCTTGGTCCAGAGCTTTGCAGAGAAGGTGTTTGAGAAGTAGATGATGAATGAGTAAGCTGCTTCCACATGACAGAAGGCACTGTACAACCACTGTGGAAGTATGTGCTGCTGCTCTTTAACCCAGTTAGAAATAGCGATTGAAGCAAGTGTGCTACGTGTAGTTCTGGAAATAAATCTCTTTTTGTAGCTATGTAACCACAATGAACTTTTTTAAACCTGTTACATGATCTAAACAAACCTGTACAGGTTCTCCAACAAGAGACAGCAGAATTCTTTGCTTGAATCCTCACCCACAGACCCTTCTGAAAAAAGAAAAGGGGGCTCAACTGCTGCCTTTTCATAAGGGCTTAGGAAAAACTTTTGTTCTTCAAGCATATAATATACTATCGTTTGTGTTTCAACAGGAAACATATTAAAACACAGATCATAGACCATTTCTGGAAGGACATATGACAAATGGGTAACTGGCTGCCTCAGGGAAGGGGGGTTGAGAGGCTGAGGACAGAGGTCTGAGGAGGATTTAGCGTTCACTGAAATCCTTGAAAACTGCTAAAAATTATGCATTACCTCAGCTAATTAAATCAAGATGACATTGCTCTTTGGTTAATAAACTATACCACATTTATATTGATTTTCTTATCACTTATCTTCCTCAATGTATTCCCCCAGCCAAGTGTTGGATCAGTTGCTAGAAATAAAACAGAAATGAAGAAAAGAGATAAATCTCGCTGTGCCCTGTGCTAGAATCTGAGGGATACCAAGCGCAACTTAATAAAAATAGGAGCTTGACACCCAGCCTTAATGTAGGCCTGACAACTAAGTGTAAAGTATGGGGCTGCTGGCTTTTCATTCTGCACGCCCTGGAGTAACTCTTCTTCCCCTCTGACTGATCCCCCCACGCTTTACTGGCCCCGCTTCTCTTCCTCTGCCCATAACCCACTCCTTTTGCTTAGTTCTTTTTGAAAAATACATCTTCAAAAATCACAAAAGTAATACATACTTGTCACAGTGAGATGATACAAAGATATATAATGAAAAATTAATAACTGTTCACCTTTCCCAAACTGTTTTGTTTCTGCTCTTCCACAGCTTTCTCCATGTAGGTATCTATAAGCAAATGGCTTTTGCTATTTTTTATAAAAACGGGATTAAAATGAAATACTCACTACTCTAACTTCTTTTTCTCACTTATGTATATATCCAAGGACATCCCACCCAGGTCAATAAATGTAGACCTAACTCATTCTTTCTTTTAATAGTTGCATGGTAGTCCAGAGTGTGGGTATACCATAATTTATTCAACCATTGCCTTATTGAATCTGTCTACCTCTTAAATGCATTCAGTATTCAAGTTTCATCCCTGACTCAATTTTATTCTTAATAACTGATAATGTGTATGGAGCCTTAAGTGGTGCCAGGTACTGGGATAAACAAGTCGCATGAATTAAATCCTCACAATAACTTCATGGGGTAGGTAGTACTGTTAGCTACATTTTGCAGATTAGGAAACCCAGACTTAGAGAAATTAAAGAGTTAACCGAGTGTCACAGAGCTAGTACATTGTGGAGGTAAGTTTCAAATCTAAGTTTGATTCCAAAGCCTTGCTCTTCACTGCAAGTCAACACTATCTCATTTTCATACTCTCCCCATGCAATTCCCCTAGAGTCTATGGCCACAGCCTGGTATTTCCAACTTTGAGATGGATCATTTGACTATGAGTTCCAGGGGCACCTCCACTTTGGTGTGTCCAAGAGTAATTTCAGTGTCTCCCCAATGCTCACATCTGTGCTCCATCATTGGCAATGGTATCAACCTCTTTCCTTAGCTTCAAGGGGGAACTATCATTATTGTTGATATATCTTTCTCTCTTCTCCTTTGCCAGTCCATCCACTGGAAGGTCAAATCTTTCTTTCCATTCTATATTTTTCCCATCTATTCCTTCCTTCTGCTTGTGATGGTCAAGGTTTTGCACTCTGTTAAACTGCCTGAATTTGAATTTACTTTGAAGAAGTTACTTGATCTCTCTGTGCTTCAGTTTCCTCCTCTTAAACAGGGTTAATCTCAATCTGGACACAGCTGGCATCGCCACCCCAAATCCTCAAGGTTGAGAAATGAAGAAACATAAGGGGCAATGCAACTATGTACAAAGTAAACTCATTAATATTGTAGTAACAGAAGAACATGTAACATTGATATAAAGATGGTGGTTACCAGAGGTTCTAAGGGGAAAAGGAGGGAATAATAGGTGGGACACTGGGCATTTTTAGGGCACTGGAATTAAGTGTAAACCACAATGAAAACCATCGACCTTGGTTAGTAGCAATGCTTCAATATTTAGTCATCAATTGTAACAAACGTACCACACTACCGTAAGGTGTTATTAATAGAGGAAGATGTGTGAGGGGGAGGGGGTAGGGTATATGGGAATCCCTTATACTTTGGATGCAACTTTTCTGAAATCTAAAACCTCTTTTAAAATAATTTATTATATTTTTAAAAATAGGGGTTAATAATAGTACCTACCCTACAGGGTCATGAGAAATAAATGAGGCAAGATATGTGAAGTGTTTCGAACTGTGTCTGACATACAATAAAAGCTCAGTAAATATTAGCTGCTATTAGTAGTGCAGGCTAATTGGTCTATGTCCCCCAGACTCCACCTCTTCCAATCCTGCCTCCACACAGCACTAAAGCTATCTTCTGAAAACATCCTTTGATCTTGTCTCCCTCCCACACAAATTTTTCTATGGTTTTCCCAGTACATGCATAATGAATCCAAACTCCTAGGTTTAGGATGGAAATTTCTCCCTAATTTGGACTGAGTCTAATTCAGCTTCCCTCTCCGCTGGCCTTATCAGTCCAGTGGTGGAACCCAAACCTTGCCTACTCTCTCCCACTTCCATGCCTTCGCTCACTTTCCACTTGCCTGAAAATGCCATGATTTTCCCCTCCTCCCATATCCTTGAATCAAAGAGGACAAGTAAGAATACTAACCAGAGAACAATGATATCTAATGTTTATTGGACCCTTTCTTCTTGTCAGGCATGCTGTTAAATGTGTTATGGGTATTATTTAATCTTTACTAACACCTTGTGATGTAGGTACTATCATTTTCCCCATTTTACAGCTGAGCTGATTAAGCAAAGGTTCCATTCAAATTCTACTTTTTCCACGGAAACTTTTCAGATTTCCCAGGAGAATGTGACCTTTCCTTACACTGTACATATTGAATATCCTACACTTCATTTATAGCACATTCTGCCTTGAATTTGGGTTATTTATTTATGAGTCTCCTTTCCAAATTAGTTTGGAGTGCTTGGGGAACAGGAATCATTTAAATCTTATAGGATATCTATCTAGCATAGTGTGTTATAGATAGAAGATGCTCGAACAATTGTTGAACTGGGTTTGAAAAATAGATTTAAAATGGAAAGGAGTCTATGGGATAAGCCTCCCTGGCACCAAGGGATAATTACCAAGAGCCAACTAGTGATGCATTTGGAAAAAGACCTTGAACAAAAGGGGGAAATATTAAATACAAATGAGTTTTTATGGCTAGGAGATTTCAAAGTGAGTTGGGAGGTCATTCCAGAGGTTATGCCTATGCACGTCTCAGGAGGATCTCACTTAATAATGCCTCAAGCCGGGGTGCTCCTGAGGGCTCTAGAGACATCTAGACACTACAGGCAAGGCAGACAACCCCAGGAAATTGGCACCTTGTCTGAGGGCCTTACCTTGGAATATATGATAACCTATCTCCCCAATGTATCAGAGTTAGACTCATTTATAATTTTCCTACACACATGGTTATTCCACCCCATTTATTTGAACCTATAATTAGCACTATACCCATTAAACATATGTCCCAGAGACTTGAATTTTCCAACTGTTCATATGCCAGTTGAGCCCTGAATCTCAGTAGAGTTGCAGCCAACACCTACTCTCCAGTTCATCAGACTCACCCAGAACAACTAACAAAAGGATGATGGTGGACAACTGCAAGCAAGACAATTCCATCTGTCTGCCCCATGGGATCTAAGCACCCTCTCAATCGGAAGCAGAGTGGGCACCACCATCCCCAAATCCTCAAGATTGAGGAATGAACAAACATAAGGGGGGAATGCAACTATGGACTAAAGTAGACTTATTATTCTAGTAATGGAAGAACTTGTATCATTGATATAAAGACAGCAGTCACCAGAGGTTCTGAGGGGAGGGAGAGGAAGAATAAGTAGAACATGGGGCATTTGGGGGTCATTGGAATTTTCCTGCATGGTATTGCAATGACGGATACAAGCCCTTATACATTTTGTCAAAACCTATAAAATTGTGCAGTGCAAAGTGTAAACTATAATGTAAACTATGGACCAAGCTTGGCAGTATTGCTTCAGTATGTGTTCATCAATTGTAACAAATGTACCACACTAATCAAAGATGTTGTTAATGGGGGAAAGTGTAGGAAGGGGTGGGGCTGGGGTATATGGGAATCCTCTATATTTTCAATGTAACATTTATGTAATCTAAAGCTCCTTTAAAAATAAAGAGAAAGGAGTCTACTTATGTTAGAGGAAGAGCCATTGTAAGAGTTATGGTGGTAGAAAATTCATCTAGGATATCTAAATGAAGTTCTAGTTAGGAAAATTAGGCTCATATGCATATCTCTTGCATAAAGCATGTTTCCACTCTCAATGACCCAACATAAAGGTATTCTTTTGCTTTCTTCCATCAGACTATATCCCCACATTAAGAGGAATAAAGTTGAAAAATGGGAATTTTATAAGTTTTTGTGCACTATTTATATACTTAACTAATACAGTTTCTAATAGCCAGAAGCTATTTCCAAATCTTCAAGAACTAAAAAATAAGCACTTACTCTTACTAAAGGTTAAGCACAGCATTAGATTGAACCAAGTCACAGCATTCTTATTCAGTGTATGATTATGAATCCATATTTATTAGTAGCTCAATGTCTTGGACATAATCGTGTTCAAATTTATTGAATAAATGGAAAAAATAGTTCCATGTAAATGGAACTTTATATTATGGACTTAAACTAAGAGTTTTATATGGAAACATCAGGAAAAAATAGTAAGTTAAGTATAGGTATAGTCATACATTTTTTAGACATATTTGCAAATAAGTAATTCACACTAAATAGTTACAATAAGAATGGAAACTTAAACGCTGTTTGAGAAGAATCATGGCCTGACTTGATTTAAGTGGAAAACATCTACCTTTCAAGAGTGCACTGTGGATCCCTAGTTCCGGGATTTATAACCACCTTCTCTGTTTTCAGGTACACCCAGAGGCTGAAGGTACACTCACAAACATAGGCAGGGATTAAACTCCTCTTGAGATCCACACAAAGGGAACTTCAAAGGCCCTATTCTGAGGTCATCACACCAACAATTAACTTCCCACCATGCTTGCTATCCCTCTACCCAGCATCCACAAAATGCAATTAAGTCTTATCTGGGAGAAGTAACATAAGCTACTAACCACAACTCATAATAATGTAATTAATTACCAGTTAAGACAGTTCTATTTTTATAAAGTTAGAGAAGAAGGTAATGAGTCAACTGGATATTAATCCAAGGCAAGTATCTAGAATGAATAAGTATATTGATGATTGGATTGCTCAGAAGTCAGTGATTGCTAAAAGACAGCCAGAATGAGCAATACAACATTGTTTCCTTCTTTGACAGGCAAGCTAGACTGAGAGATCCAGATTGCCTTCAAATAAGGCTTTCTTGCAGAAGACTTGCATTTTTTTTTTCAGTCTATCCCTAAGTGATGGCTCAGAACCAGTGAATGGAAGCTACTGGGAAATACTGTTTGAGTCAATACAAAGGTGAAATTTCTAATAGTTATAGATGCTTAAAATTGGAGGAAATAAGTTCTCCTTTGCTTGGCAGTGTTCAAGCACGAAAGAAAAAAAAACCCAAACAAACAAAAACCAAAATGAACAAACAACATTCAACTGCAATGAATGTGCCACACTAATGAAGGATGTTGTTTATGTGGGAGGGTGTGGGAAGTGTGGGGAGCGGAGCATATGGGAATCCCTATATTTTTTGTCTAACATTTGTGTAACTGTGCAGCAGGATGTTGGATATTTGCTTTGAAAGAGGAGGGATATATAACTTTGGGCTACCTTCCAAACTTGAGATTGGACTCAGTTATGGCTTCCCTACACATGGCTCATCTGTGCCTTCTATTTGAACCTAACTTGGTGCTGGAGTTGGTAGGTGTACACCCAAGAGACTTGAATCTTTGGGCTGTCCATGTGCCAGCTGGGCTCTGAGCCTCAGCGGAGTTGCAACATTTATGTTCCAGTTCACTGGACTCACCCAGGACAACTAACAAGGAGGTGAGGCATGACAACCACCATACCAAGGAAAAGAGAGAGCCTACAACTGTAAGCAAGAGAGTCCCATACATCGGCTGTATGGGATCAAAGCCCCCTTCAATTAGAGGTGGAGCGGACATCACCATCTCAGAATCCTCAGGATTGGGGAATGAACTATGGACTAGAGTGGACTTACTGGTATTCTACTATAGATTGGTTGTGATTCTAGCAATGGAAGAAATTACTGCATTGATATGGAGGCAGTGGTCACTGGAGGTTTTGGGGGTGGGAGGGGGAAAGACAGGTGTAATGTGGGGGCTTTTTTGAGACTTGGGAATCGTCCTGAAGGGCATTACAATGACAGATATAGGCCATTATATATCTTCCTATAGCCTGCAGAATTGTGTGGGAGAGAGTGTAAACTACAATGTCAACTAGGGTCCATGCTCAATGGCAATGCCCCAGGATGCATTTATCAATTGCAATGAATGTGCCACAGTAATGAAGGATGTTGTTTATGTGGGAGGGTGTGGGAGGTGTGGGGAGCGGGGCATATGGGAATCCCTATATTTTTTGTGTAACATTTGTGTAATCTAAGTATCTTTTAAAAACTAAAATATATATATATATTTTTAAATGACAGAAAAAAAAAAAAAAAAGATGAAGGAGAGATTAAGCCATTCCCAGATAAGCAAAAGCTGAGAGAGTTCTTCAGGTTGAAAAGAAAGGACAATAGACCATAAATCAAAGCTGCATGAATACATAAAGTTGGTATCAAAGCAAACAAGAATGTTATAGATTTAGGATGTTACATTTAAGGGAAGCGGATGCCTGCCTACCACGTGGGAGGTCCCAAGTTCAGTTCCTGGTGCCTCCTAAAGAAAACAAGCAAGACAACAAGCTAACTCAACAAGATGATGCAATGAAATGACGCAATGAGGAGACACAACAAGGAAAACTCAATAAAAGATACAACAAGCAGGGAGCAGAGGTGGTTCAAGCGATTGGGTGCCTCCCTCCCACATGGAAGGTCCTGGGTTCAGTTTCTGGTACCTCCTAAAAAGAAGATCAGCAGACACAGAGAGCACACAGGGGGGAGGAAGAAATAGATAAATAAAATAAATCTTTTAAAAAAAATTTAAGCCCACAGTAACTATACATAAAATATCAGAGAAACTCATGGAGATTGGGGGCGGGGGGGCAGGGAAAGGGGAATGGGCAGGTAATGCAAAATGAATGTAGGATTTCTGTCTGGGGAAATGGGAAAGTTTTAGTAATGGAAGGTGGTGAGGGTACCACAACAACATAGTGGTACCACTTGAGAGTAGTTGAGACGGGAAAGTTTATGTTGTACATGTTTCTATGATAAAAAAAGAGAAATATGTGATCCTGGATGGGATCTAACAAGGGAAGTAAGAAAGGACATTACTGGGACAGATGAAAAAAATTAGAAAATAGACTGAAAGCTTTGTATCATTGTTAAATTTCTTGAACTGAATAACTGTACTTAAGGTGGTTATATAAGTGAATATACTTGTTCTCAGGAAATGTACCTGACAGTATTAAGTGTTCAAGGAACATGATGTATACAATCTACACCCAAGTGTTCAGAAAATAGGTTGATAAATAGACAGGTGGACAGGCATACAGATAGATAGATGGATTGATAGAAAGAATGATACGGCAAATGTAGCAAAATGTTAAAATTGGTGCATTTGGGTATCTGGGGGGATATGGATATGTTAGAGTTCTCTGTATGGGGTTTGTATTATTTTTGTCACTGTCCTATAAATTTGAAAGTATTTCAAATTTAAAAGTTTAAATTTTAAAAAAAAAAATGCAATACTTATTCAATATAGAACATTTGGAAAGCATTAAAAAGAAAAATAAAGTGGAGCAGGTATAGCTCAGTGGATGAGTGCCTGCTTCACATGTACGAGGTCCTGGGTTCAATCATGGTACCTCCTAAAAAAAAAAAAAAAGAAATTAAAAAAAAGAAAAGAAAACTCACCTACATTAACCGAGATACTCAGACAACTACTGCTAATATGCTGGTGTTTACCCTTTTGGAATAATTTTCCCTACAGAGAATAACATTGACCGAGAGGCTAGGGTCTTCTTTGGGATGATTTCTTCTGACCATAGCAGCCACCACTGCATGCACACAGTCGCCAAAGAATCCCATCCTCTTTAATATTCACGACGACAGTACTGAGATGCGATTTTACTTTCAGAACTTCTATAGTTTCAATGTAAATATCACATCCTATGACACCAATATAGAATCAGTAACGCTTGCCTATGGGGGAGGTGGAGAATAACTGAAAGGGGCACCAGGAAACTTTCTGTGATGCTGGAAATGTTCTATGTATTCATGGAGTGTTGATTACATAGGTGTGTACATTTGTCAAACCTTATCAAATTGTACACTTAAGATCTGGGCAGGGGCAGTGAATTGGAAAGACAACACCAATATACATCAGCAGAGCTTGTGCTGTGATGCTTTTTCCAATAGTGGTAGCAGACAGAACTGTTCAAAAAGCAAACATTACTGAGCATGTACTACCTCCCCAGCCCTAGGCCTTTTACATGTACCCTATTTAATTTTAACAATTACCCTCACGTGTGCATTTCCAGGCTCTCCATTCACTCAATAAAGGCTCTGAGGCTTAGAGAGGCTAATTAAATTGCTAAAAGATCCCACAGCTGGGAAGTTGCAGAGCCAAGTCTAGAATACAGGTCCATCCAACTCTGGAACCCATGAACCGGGAGTTGGAACTTTTAACAATGCGCATGTCTTTTGACTCAGCACTCATACCTCCAGGAATCTGTCCTAGGGAAATAATCAAAGACTGATCCAAACAGTTACATACACAGATATAAATACATTATTATTAATAATAGTAAATCAACCTACAAATTAAGTAGGCCCTTATGATAGATCACTCTACATCACTTAATTTTAGTTTTAAAAAGATGATGTAAATGATTTTCATGATAGGACAAAATGTTCATGACATATTAAATGAAAAAAATCAGGTTAAAAATGTATATACAGTATTATGATTTCAATTTTATTTCTTTCTAAAGTATATATATTAAAAATAAAAAATCTAAAGAAAAATGATGATTACCTTTCAGTGGGAGGATTATAAGTTATTTCATCCTTACTTTTTATACATATTATACTTAAAATTTTTGACAATTACTATGTGTTGCTTTTGTAATTAGAAACAATAAGTCTTACTTAAAAAAAAAAACGGGAAAAACCAATAAATATATGTCAATGAGTAAATAACCAATGACTACTATGTATAAACAACTTTTTGAGTAGAATAGTTTTACACAACTTAGTTTGGAGATTCAGCTCCTTAATAATGTTTGTGGGTTAATGTTACTCAACAACTTACACGTAACTATAGAAAAGTGGAATCACCAGGTTTTCTACCACAGTCATATGTATAAAATATACAGGGTAGATTTAAGAAACTTACAAAGTAATATCCATTCTGTAAAAATTATCTTGAAGCCATCAATCCCTTTTCTTTTAACAGAAAGGTATAAAAAATGGAATAGGTTAATGTTGAAATCCTCTGAATATAGCAGAAAAGTTTAATGTAATGTTCAGAGCCTCAGACACAAAAAGTAGTCAACTTAAATTTGCTAGAAATGCTATAGAAATAAGTCTATAGAACTGTGGTAGAAGACACCACCATTGTTTCCCAAACCTGAGTTTGGCTCCTTTTTAAAGAACATTTGGAGAAACACTGATCAACAAGTGTTTTCCTATAAAACTAGCTTACATTTACAAATTACCACCACATGAAAGAAATTTAATCTTTATGATGGGTGGAAAAATTATATTATCATCAAAATGAAAATCCAAAAGTTTAAAATTCTTGAAGAATTGGAAGGACTGTAATTTAAAAATACTGTTATGAATGCTCAAACATTCCTTTCAATAGATCAGGGAAAGTTCTCAGAAGGTTTTCATTTATTAAAAACAAACAAACAAACATTATCTTGCATTCTGAGCAAGTCATGGGTTTGGACCTGTGAAGACCAACAAGTTGGATGGTCTTCCCCCAGAGTTGAGCACCAGTTTGTGGTGGTGTGAAAAACAAATCTGTTGATACATAGGGACAGCTTAGAACAGAGCCTGGTTCATAGTCGGCACGCAATAAAAGGTGGCTATCATAATATATTCCTAATCCTGATCTGTCATCTTAAAATAGAAAGAAGCATAGGGTTTCAATACTAGATCAACTCAACAAACAATTTACCAACAGCTACCACTCCAGTCACTGTCCTAGGTGCTGGGGACAGACAGTGGGTCAGACAGGCATAGGCCCTGCCCTCATGAGGCAGCCCATCTGCTGAGGGGTACAGTCCAGGAAATGTATAAGGTAAGGGTATTACATACTCCAAGGGTACTGCAAGGTGCCACAGGAGCAGAGAGGATGGGCATCTAATCCAGAGAGAGGTGGGGGACAGGAGGGCTCAGGAAAACTTTCCCAGAGGTGGTGATAGCTAAGCTGAAACCACAGAGATTAGTAGATTCAAAAGGACATTATTGAGATGGGATTGCAGGGGCCCACCACAAACTGTGTGACCTTGATCAAGTTAGTGTTCTTCCCAGAGCCTCCAGTTTCCTTATCTGTAAATGAAGTATAACACCACTTACCTTGTGGGATTTTCATAACAAGGAACAATGAAATAGGTAAAAGTTCCTAGCACAGTGCCTGGTACAAGGTCAATATGCAATAAATGTGGCCTATTATTATAACATAAAATCAAGGCACGAGAGTTTGGATTATCTCCCACCACTCTGACCCAGCCCACCCTGCTCCATTTTACTGTACTCTGCTACTCCCTGACCACAGTGGGCAGATGCCCTTCTCAGGGACTTTGACCAGGCCATTCCTTCTGCCTGGCATGTTCTTCCCCTGGTCAGCCACACAGTTTGCTTCCTCACCTTAGGTCTCTGCTCAGTTGTCCCCTTATTAGAGAGACCTTCCTTAGTCCTCTAAGAAAAATAGTAAACCTGTTCTCCCTGAACTTTATCTTCCCATTATCCAGCTTTTCCTCTATAGAACTTATCACATGAACAATCAATAGATTTACTTATTTCATCTCAGGGTCGGCACTAGAATTTAAGCCCCATGATTATAGAGATTTTTGTCTGTTTCATATCCTGTACATATACCTCAGAGCCTAGCAATGTCTGGCACATAGTAGGTGCTCAATAAATAACTTAAACTAATGAATGAATACCACAAGCTTGAGGGCAGAGTCTATCTTTATTCTTCTTTGACTTCCAAGGACCGGATATAATGTTTTGCAAAGTGTTCATCTGACACATAAAGATCAACTGACTGTATTTCTATTGTTTAGCAAATAAATCCAAGACTGACTTTAATTACAACGAAGCAATAGGTTGCTTGACCAATTCACTGGGGAGAAGAGCAAAGCTGGTGGTCTGATTTCATTAACTAGGGAAATCCATTAACACATTTATCAATTAGTTTCAAATAGCCACAGCCTTTGTTGATGTGAAAGGCCAAACACTGATGAGATAAACCAGCATCAGTATTCCAATTTAATAGACAAAGTACAGAGAAAACCATCACAGTGTTCCAGGGCT
>JAQZBX010010861.1:0-43662 GCA_029593785.1 Cabassous unicinctus
TAATCTATTCCTGTGGGTGTGATACCCTTTGATTGCATTAAATTTAGTTGAGGGTCTTTTGATTAGATACATGATAAAATCTATTTAGGGCTTTAGCTTGGACTGTCAGTGGGGCATGATTCATGGGGAGTTTCTTCCCTCTTGCTGGGTCTGATAAAAATGGAGACACAGAGAGAGAAAAACACAGACACAGGAAAATGAAGCCAGAGAGAAGACTAGAGTACTACTTAAGCACGAAGCCCTCAAATAGCTGGGCCCACTGAGCAGCTCAAGGAGACAAGCTTTGTTATATGCCTGATAACTTACTACAGAAATCAGGAAGAAAGCAGAGGAGCCAAGAATGACAGAGGAGGCCAAGAAAGAGAAAAGCTCTCTGCCTGGTTGCTCACAGCTGAGCTCCAGAAAGCACCTTTTTCTTTTTAATAAACTTTTTTATTTTTATTTTTTTAAAAACTTAGATTGCATAAATGTTACACAAAAAATATAGAAGATTCCCATATGCCCTGCTCCCCAGCCCTCCCACATCTTCCCACATCAACAATATCCTTCATTAGTGTGGCATATTTGCCACAATTGATGAACACATCCTGGAGCATTGCCACTAAGCAATGATTATATTTTACATTGTAGTCTACACTCTCTCCCACACATTTCTGCAAGTTATTGCAAGATACACAATGGCCTGTATCTGTCCTTGCAATGTCATTCAGGATAATTCCCAAGTCCCGAAGTTTGTACCTTGAGTTGGACATTTCATGGCCTTGGAACTGTAAGTTTTTACCTCAAATAAGTTCCCTTTACAAAAGCCAACCCATTTCTGGTACTTTGCACCAACAGCCCTTTGGCAAACTAAAACAAGGGGCGATCAAATGTTATCTAAAAATAAATTCATGGGACTTCACAACACAAACAGTGAACCTTAAGTTAACCCATGGACTACAGTTAATAGTACAATTATAAAAATGTGCTTTCATCAATTGTAATAATGTACCACACTAATACAAGGTGTTAATAATAGGATGGTATATGACAACCATGTATTTTTTAAAAATGCTAGCTAAACCCTAGAGATTTCATGACTACATGAGAGTTAAGTGGGCTAATCAATGCAAAGCTTTTAGATGCGACCCTGACACAATGAAGTACTTTGTATTTTTTTTTTTTAATAATCATAATCGGTAATAAATGAAAAGAGATATTATTTTCTTTGCTCTCGCAAATTGATCCTGTATTAATGGGGAAAATAAAGTGAGGGAAATTAGTTTATAGAAATCCTACCTAACACACCTATATGACCTATCAGCTTGATTAGTTAACCTCAGACATTGTATAAAATTAAAATTAAAACATTTATTTGGATGTAGTGTGCAAAAAAGCAAGTAATATTACAACCAAGTCCTACACTTATTCTCCTCCAGCACCTTAAATGTTCAATATTTAATGCTGAGGAATTTTCTCTTGGGTTGGATAAGATTAGACATGATGTATTTCTTCTCTGATTGCTATTTGACTGCTACATACCTGAGATCCAGGTCTATCATTTGAAGTAGCAATCTGCATATCATAGCTTCCTGAGCTCAAATTTCTTTTCATTGTTTTTAAAATCAGATGTGGATGTGTTTACATATATCCTTCTCAAAGATTAAGCATTAACAAGTTTTAATTGTATTATATATTTCTAAATTGGAAGTATGCAGCAGGAGACTTAAAAATTCTGGTGGTTCTTAAATAAACTTACTGTATATTCTCTTTTCTCTTTCATTATCATCACAGGCAGAATGTTAAAAAAAAATTAAACACTGAGGTAAATTCCCAAAAACATTTATCATGATAATTTGGTATGGAGAAACATATGTGGAGCTTTCAGAATGTGCATAAAAAGGAAAATTGCATGTGGAGGTTTCCCCATAATCATTAATCTATAAAGGAATCATTTATGGAACAAAGAGAGTATGAACCCATCTATGTATATCAAGGAAGGGATTTTCACAGAATATTTTAATACAAGAAATGTGGTGTGCCTAATTGTAGTCATAAAAGAAATCGAAGCAGCTATGGAACAAGAATGACCATCCAAAAACAATTGCTCAATGATAGAGAGTTGTATTTGTATGTAATTGACATTTTACTTCCATCTGGATGGGAAAAAAATAACCTTAAATAAAGTCTGTTGTTTTATGGAAGTGCTCAGGAAAACACACATACACACATACACACACACACGCACAAAACCAAAAACTGTTGAATTGAAATCAAAATGCCACATGGAGGAAACTTCACAGGACAGGTCAGAAATAAGCACCAAGATTAGTCTCATGGGAGCATGTGTCAACTTTGTCTGATATGAAGGATTTTGAGTAAATTATGTGTCAGAGTACCTAAAACTCCACCATTGAATATCCTTATTTTAGATTTTGAAAAGTTTTCCTTTCAGTAATCTTCTATTAATAAATAAGTGGCCTTGATGAAATCAATACACAAATATAAAAACAAAACTTATATTTTAATAAACATCCTTTTTATATAATACTAGCTTTGGTAAATTCTTAGTACAACTTTTTTATATAAAAGGATCACTTTCATTTCATGTACATAGAGAAAAAAATTCCATAGAATGACTCATTATTATATTAATACTTCTTTATGAAAGCAGGCTTCTTTATAACAAAACCAACTTCAGTAAAGTTAAGTTAAACTAGCATTTCTTATAATAATATATCAATATGAAGGTAACTATCTGATCCTTTATACTGGTCGTTTTTGTCTGGTGGCAATTGTACAGTGTAAAATTGTAGTATCCTCCAGGATTAAAATAGTAAAAAGGAATATGAATGAGATTATATTTTTTGATATATTATCTTAAGTGGCAAGTACCAATTTTCAAATTTATAAAATTTTAAAGATAAAAATAAATATTTCTCCTGATTCTAATATTCAGATAAATCTGAGTGTTTTTATAAACAAAAGTTATACACATCTTTGAAAATTCAAAACAAAATAGCCATGCATAAAATGAAAAGAAAAAAACTCTTCTTTCCCCAAGTCCATGATCCTCTTCCCAAAGGTAGAAATTAATTTTCTTGTATTTATTCTTTAAGAATATTTTCATGCTTATAACAATATTGTTGCTTAATATTATTTTTCATAACAAAATAGTTATATATGTCATGTTTTCTATATAATAAACTTTATTTTTAAAGAGGTTTTAGTTTTCAGGAAAGTTACAATGGAAGTATAAGGAATTCCTGTATACCCTACCCTTTTCCCTTCCTACATCTTCCCCTATTAATAACATTTTACAACAGTGTGGTATATTTGTTATAATTGATGAATAAATATTAAATATTAATGCATGTGTCTATGAACCTTATAGTTAAAAGTTTCAATTCTTATAAAATTGAAACTTAGCTTAGTAATAACAGTTGCCTAAGAGTTACTTCCTGAAAACTTCCTTGTTACTCAAATATGGCTTCTCTCTAAGCCAAACTCAGCAAATAAATGCACTACCTTACCCCCAGTTTGGGACATATCTCCCAGGGATGAGCCTCCCTGGCAGCAGGGATTAATACCAAGCACCAACCAGCGATGCATTTGGAAAAAGACCTTGGTGAAAAGGGAGAAACATTAAATACAAAAGAATTTTTACAGCTAAGAAGTTGATATATATCAAGGTTTTTAATGACTTCACTATATTTCATTGTATGAATGCATCACCATTTATTTCACTCTAAAGTCAGGTTATTTCCATTATGTGTTTATGTTTAAAATTTTGACCATATGTCATAACAATCATGTTGTATTTCACATTTTTGGATTCTTTCTTATAGTGGAATAAACATTATTGGATAATGATTTAAGGAAGAACTTAGTCAATCACATACTATTTAACATATAATAAAACAATACTTTATGCAGCCTTCTTCCACACTGAAATTTTTAACTTAGGAATCTGCTGGATTATGGGTAGAGGTGTGTTGGAATGTCTCACTCCATGGTTCAATAACACATCTGAATATGAATGTAAAGTAAGATGGTCATCACATTTGACAGATTGTACGTTCACATCTGAAGTCTTAGTCTTCTGCTACTCAGGGAAGCAGGGTCAGGGAGGCTATGACAGTGGATAACCTTGAATACAAACTTTACTACCAAATTGCAAGCTGTTATACAATGCTGGGCAGTTTTCACCATCTGTCAAACATGTGTTTCACAATCACATTTAAATGTGCATACAAGGCATATGAAAATTGGTGAAATTTAATAAATTGATATTCTGGAGAACAAAATTATGGTAATTAATTAGGTGAGAGGCATTATTAATTTAACTGAGAATTTGGGACATTGCTAAACTCAAGTGATAATGGAATATAAGCACACACATTCAAAGAATTATAATTTTAATTAAATTAATTAATAATTGCTTCAACTCATTATTCTAAATCAACATTTTAAGGTTGCTCCCTTTTTTGCAACTAAAGGTAAAATTACCAAACAGAAAAAATTTAAAGTCTCATGAAGAAATGATTTGGTTTGCTAATACATAGCTTCCTGTGAGGGGAAAAAATTAATGCAGTCACTCTGAGTGTTAAAACAGGTGAACTGGAAAGGGAGTGATAAAATTTATATCAGTGCGATTGTTATTAAATTTGACATATGGAAGAAATAAACTCAGAAATCAAAGGATAAGCACATATCATGCTGAGAGCCTTTTTATTTAGCATCTATGAGTATAAATAATTTCTGTTCATTTATTTAACTGGCAAAACTATTATGTATACTTTTTGTAAATAAATGGTTTTCTTGTAAACATAACTGATACATTTTCATTTTACATATTAATGAACTGAAAAAAAAAACTTTTAAAAGTGAAGAAAAAGCAATGAAGATAACCTATAAATAAGGTTTTTAAAAACTGAGTTAGTAATTAGAAACAAAAATGTTCAAAAGTTTTTCTTTCCTTTTTTAAAAAAACTATTTTAGAGAAGCTTTAGATTTACATTTACAGAAAAATTACACCAAAAGTATAGGGAATTCCCATATAACACCCCCCCCACACACACATACAGTTCCCCCTACTATTTTTACTTATTTATTTTATAATAATCACCTTTATTTTAGAGAAATTTTAGATTACAGAAAAATTGCATCAAAAGTAAAGGGCATTCCCATATAACTGTCCCACCCACCCACATTTTCCTCTATTATTAACTTCTTATATTACTGTGGCACATGTGTTAAAATTGATGAACAAATATCGAAACTTTGAAAGTGACTATTTTCAATTGTTTATTATTGTTGCATTTTAAAATACATTATTTTATTTGTTTTCAATTTTTCACCATTTTCTATAATTTCTTAATCTTAAAATATGTGATAAATATTTTAGGAACAGCAAAGCTCTAATACTTTTTCCTCTGAATGTGCTAGAATTAACATTGCAAAAGCAGCAATTGATCTAATTTTTAAAAATCATCTTTATTGATATTAGTTTAAAAGGTGGACTAATTTTTACTTTTAAGAAAATGGAAAATTTTTAAGAAACCTCAAATTCCCTGTGTTCTAAATCTTCAAATCAAATCCCTGAGAATTACTAACATCACCTTGTCTTAATGATTCTCATTTATAATTTACTTAGACATAGAGTTCAAGAAGAGTTCTGCTTGCTGTACAATATATTTTATGGACTAATTATATTTTGCCACCAAAATGAACATCTTTACTCCTGGATATTCTGAATCCTAAATCATAAGGAAACTTAAGCACCTGCTTAAATTGGTATGATTAAAGCAGTCTTTTCCTCATTCATGTTTTAATTAAGTCCTGTTCATGTAAGTTTAAAAAAATTAAAACTAAATTGCATCCCTGCTGTATGATTCAGAGAAATGGGAACAGAAGCTTCAACAACTAATTGAAAAAGAACTTATAAAGCCTTCTATGCTCAGCTATGAGTAAACCAATTACAGTCACATTGAAAGCATTTTAAATGTGATGTATGATATCATTTAAAATGACTATGTGCAGAAAAAAATGTTTATATTAAAACCTGGGATTTGTTCAGTATTTAAGCTTAATGGACTGTACAAGTGCAAGGTGGAAGTAAAATTGTACTTTCAACAAATTTGCTTTTATCAAATTTATCTTTTGTCTCAGAATTTGCTTTTTTCAGTATAACTGAAGCATTACTATAAACTCTTTCTAAATTTCTGGAGCTGAAGAAGAGAAATAATGTTAAAATTATTTATTATTAATTCCTGTCCTTTTGGTGCATAACTCTATTAACACTGTTTAAAAGTTAAATTTTTGCTTCTCTTACTACAAATGGGGCATCTTTTCCACCCAACTGCAATTACACTGAATGATAATGAGCTTACTCGGTCTATTTAATAGAGTTTATCATTTACAAAAGCTAGAGTATAGGCAGTTAAATCTCATGAATCTCTATTTTCAATGGACCTTCCTTAGAAACAAAGACGAATTTGAATACAAGAGAATGTACAGTATTTGAAAGTAGTTGCAAGAGTTAATTACCTCTCCAATCTCTTAGATTTATTTTTGTTTGTGTTTTTGTTTTTTAATGTTTCATTTTGGTGAAATCCCTTCCATTCCAATACATTAAAAAAAAAGCTTTCTCTAGCATAAAGTTGAAGTTCCTCAACATTAGTTCCAGGAACCCTTTTTGATCTCTTCTCATACTATATGTTTCTCATTATTCTCAATATTTCCAAAATTATTCGTATATTCTCTTTATTGCCACACAAGTTGCCTATTGTTTCTAACTTGTTACCTTTAAAAATAAACTCTTTCTCCCTTTCTACTCTGCAGCTTCAAGATTACCCTTATGACATTTTTTATCTTATTTATATCCACCCAGCTTTTTTTCTCAAGTTTCTTTTCATCTCTCAAGAGTCTTTCTGACACCCTCGACAATCACTTTTTTTCACCATTCAATTTAATTTATCTAGACGACAGACATACCTCAGAGATACCATGGGTTCAGTTCCAGACCACCACAATAAGGGCAATTTCACCATAAAGTGAGTCACATGAATGCTTTGGTTCCTCAGCTCATAAAAAAAAAAAGTTATGTTTAGGCAACGGTAGTCTGTTAAGTGTGCAAAAGCACTGTGTCTAAAAATAAACAATGCAAATACATTAATAAAATACATTATTGCGAAAAAATGTTACCCATTATTTGAGCCTTCAGGAAGTCAAAATCTTTTTGTTGGTGTAAGGTCTTTCCTAGATTTTGATGGCTGCTAACTGACCAGGGTGGTATTTGCTGAAGGTTAGGGTGGCTGTGGCAATTTCTTAAAATAAGACAACAATGAAGTTTGTCCCATCAATTTACTTCCTTTCACAAAATATTTCTCCATAGCAATGATGCCGTTTCATGGTATTTTACCCAAAGTAGAACTTCTTTAAAAATTGGAGTCAATTCTCTCAAACGCTGCAGCTGCTTTATCAATTAAATGTATATAATGTTCTAAATCCTTTATTGTCATTTCAACAATGTTCATAGCATCTTCACCGTGAGAAGTTTCCATCTCAAGAAACCACTTTCTTTGCTCATCATAAGAAGTAAGTCCTCGTCAGTTAAAGTTTTATCATGGGGGAAGCAGATGTAGCTCAAGTGGTTGAGCACCTGCTTCTCATGTTCATGGGCCTGGGTTCAATGTCCGGTATCTCCTAAAAAAATAAAAAATGTTTTATCATGAGATTGTAGCAATTCATCACATCTTCAAGCTGCACTTCTAATTATTGTTCTCATGCTATTTCCACCACATATGCAGTGACTTCCTCCAGTAAAAGCTTGAACCTCACAAAGTCATACATAAGGGTTGGAATCAACTTTTTCCAATCTCTTGTTAATGTTGATATTTTGACTTCCTCCCATGAATCATGAATGTGCCTAATGGTATCTAGAATAGTGAATCAACCACAGTTTTTTCAACTGACTTTAGCCAGATTAATCAGATGAATCACTATCTATGGCACTATGGTTTTACAAAATATATGCCTTAAATAATAAGACTTGAAAGTCAAAATGACTCCTTGATCCATGGACTGCAGAATGGATGTTGTGTTAGCAGGCATGAAAACAACATTCATTGTGTTGTACATCTCCATCAGAACTCTTGAGTGACCAGGTGCATTCTCAGTGATTAGTAGTAATCTTTTGAAAGGAATCTTTTTTCTGAGCAGTAGTTCTCAACAGTAGGCTTAAAATATTTAGTAAACTATGTTGTAAAAAGATTTATTGTCATCCAGGCTTTTTGTTCCATTTATAGAGCACAGGCAGAGGAGGTTTAGCATAATTCTTAAGGGCCCCAGGATTTTCAGAATGACAAATGATCACTTGCTTCAACTTAAAATCACCAGCTGCTTTAGCGCCTAACAAGAGAGTCAGCCAGTCCAGGCACTGAGTTCTCCTCTCTAGCTATGAAAGTCCCAGATGGTATCGTCTTCTAATATAAGGCTGTTTCATTTACACTGAAAATCTGTTGTTTGTTGTAGCCACCTTCATTAATTACCTTATTGTCTCCTTGATAACTTGCTGCAGCTTCTACATCAGCACTGCTGCTTCACCTTGTACTTTTATGTTCTGGAGGTGATTTCTCTCCTTAAACTTCATGAACCAGCCTATACTAGTTTCAGACTTTGCTTCTGCAGCTTCCTCACCTCTCTCAGCATTCATATAATTGAAGAGAGTTAGAGCCTGCTCTGGATTAGGCTTTGACTTAAGGGAATGTTGTGGCTGGTTTGTTCTTCTATTCAGACCACTGCAATTTTCTCCGTATCAGCAATAAAGCTGTTTCACTTTCTGATCATCTGGATGTTCACTGGAGTAACACTTTCATTTCCTTCAAGAACTTTTCCTTTGCATTCACAACTTGGAAACCTGTTTGACACAAGAGGCCTAGATTTGGCCTATCTCTGCTTTTGATATGCCTTCCTTACTGTGCTTAATCATTTTCTAGGTTTTGATTTAAAGTGAGAGATAAGTGACTCTTCCTTTCACTTCAACACTTTAAGGCCATTATAGGGATTTTTAATTGTCCTAATTTCAATATTCTTGTGTCCCAAGGAATAGAGACACCCAAGGGGAAGGAGACAGACTGGGGAATGGCCAAACATTGGAGCAGTTAGGCCACACACATTTATTAGGTTTGCTGTCTTACATGGGTGTGGTTCACGTTCACCCAACAATTACAATTGTAATTTCAAGTTCACTGATCAAAGATCATCATAACAGATAAAATAACAATAAAAAAAGTTTGAAATATTGAAAGAATTACCAAAATGTGACACAGAGACTTCAAGTGAATAAATGCTGTTGGAAAAATGACACCGCTAATCTTGCTTGATGCAAGCTTGCCACAAGCCTCCAATTTGTAAAAAACACAGTATCTGTGAAGTGCCATAAAGACAGGCAAAATAAAAGGAGGTGAGCCTGTACTTTATATATGCTAATATTTCCTCACCATCAAAATTAGGCCTTTTAAAGAACTGCATGTCTCCTATAATCTTTTCCATTTTTCAAACCTTGGAGGTACTCCATAACTGAGCTATGAATTAATTTATTCAGGTCCCTTGATTAATTTATGTGGGGGTATGATAGCATCTTTGTGATGTTTATTTTTAGGAGTGAAAGAATGGTAAAGCTGTCATGTAGATTTTATATCTCTCATGTAGATCCTTTTATAAGGAACCTTAGATTTACCATTAGGAGCTGGTCAACATGAATTCCAACCTATTTCTGTAAGGAAAATTGAGCAGAACATGCTTTTATGTGAGATTTAACATTAATTTAACAAGTGCTCATGTTGAAAAACAAATCATATATGTAGAAATATAAAGAAAGATATAGCTCACTGAAAAGATTATAGAAAAAGAGAGTAATTTAGAAAGCAAATGGACAAATACAAAAAAGATATTATTACACATTGCAGTACAGCATCCTCCCCTGGAATATAAAAATAAAGAATAACTCAAATTTAGTTTCATTTTAGACACAGGAAAATAGGGAGAAATAAGTTTCCAGACTACGGAAGCTTAGAAAATACATGAGTCAGAGTTCCAATGTGGCAATTTAGGAAACTGCAGAAATAACATGCTGGTAGAGCAAAATATATTATCTATCTGTCTATCTATCTTTCTTTCTATCTATCTATCTATCTCTCTATCTATACATATATAATAGATGGTATAATCAACTTCATAATTAGAATATATTGATACAATGCCACTTATCTTAAAAAAATATATATATATATCTGTTTGAGCCATTCCAATCTTTATCAAGTGTTATATCTTGGAAGCAGAACAGAGTAGAGTAAAGGTGTAGTGACATTTTATCTTATAGCTTCCTATAATTTCAATTTTTACAAGAAATGTGGCTTCATATCATTATAAATATGCACATATTTTAAATTGTATAAAATATAGAGTGGATAAGAAAAATAGAACAATGATCTCTAAAAGGTATGTTTGTGGGTTTAATTATTAGGGTGGCAGCTATGTGACTATATGCATTTGTCAAAACTCCTCAAATTATGTACCTAAAATTGATGAATTTGTATGCAAATTATACCTTAATAAAAGAAATATAAATTTTATTAATGTGCTAAGTTATATTGGATAATTTCTGAATATTGAAACCACCTTTAATTCTGGGATAAGTGCATGATGCTTTTATATGATTTCTAATACCAGGCATTACTAAGAATATGGAGGCTAGGCAGTGAATTTTCCTGGGTAGTAGTAATTGGCTAGATGTATTGTGACTTACTGTTAATTAGATAAATTTACATTTAAGATTATTAAGTCTTCTTGATAGATTGAACCTCATATCGTTATAAAATGACCTTCTTTCTCTTTGTTAATACTCCTTGATTTGAATTCTACTATAAATGTCTGTAATACCACTCCAACTTTTTTGTGCTTAGTGTAAACATAAAGAGCCATGCCTTTTCCCCAATCTTTTACTTTAAACCTGCCAGAACGTTTATACTTAAAATGCATCTCTCCTTAAGAGCTTTTAGTTTAATCTTGTTTTTTTAATCTTATTAGACATAATTTGCTTTCAATAAGAGGTTTTATTCAATGAACATTTAATGTAATTATTGAGATGATTGGATTTATGTTTGTCATTATGCTAGGTGTGTTCCATTTTTTGCTCTGTTCTTCCACCCTTTTTTGTTTTCCTTGTGTTCTTATGCCATTCTATCTTCTCTGTTGCTGTTTCAGCTACATTATTTTTGTTGTTTTAAAGGTTTCTTCAGGAATTAAAATATGAAAGCTTAATTTATCACCGTATAGCTTGAATTAATATTTCCAAAAGAATCATTCTAAATACAAAACCCTCTCTCTCACTATTGATGTCAAATATTTTGATATTTGATTGATGTATTAACACTATGTCTAGTTTTATAAGAAACTGCCAAACTATCTTCCAAAATGTCTGTACCACTTTACATTTCCACCAGGGATGACTGAGAGTTTTTGTTTCTTCTTATCCCTGTCAGCAGTTGATATTGTCAGTTTTCCGGATTTTAGTCATTCAAAAATGTATGTAGTGGTATCTCCTTATTTTAATTTGCAATTCCCTAATGACAATTATGTTCACCATCTTTCAATAGGCTTATTTGCCATTTGTATATCTTTATTATGAGATGTCTGTTCAGATCTTTCAGTGAATATTTCTTTAAATAATTTCTCTGCTCAATTTTTTCTTCTTATTTGTAGGCTAAAGGTTTTGCTTTTGAAATTGCCACTTTTTTTTTTTTAGGTGTGTTGTTCTCTTTTTATTATTATTATTTTTCTGTCTGCATTACTGTTTTGTGAGTTTCTATTGACCTATCTTCAATTCCACTGATTGTTCTTTGACTATGTCCAGTCTACAAAGGGATTCTTCATATCTGTTGTAGTGGTTTTTAATTCTAGAATTGGTTTGGTGGTAAAGTGTGAGGACAGGAAGCATTCTATAATCTAATGATTAAATTTTAATATTTTAGTGGACTTGTGTCCCTGGGCTGTACCCTTTACATGATTTTCTTTCCTTCTCCTTTCTTCACCTTTGGTGAAATAGGTTAGAGGAAGCCATGATGCAAGAGATGTCCTTTCCTCCTGTAGGATAAGACTCTGGGACAGCCTTTCCTCTTGAAGAGCAGGTCTTTGATATGGAGAAGGCCCTGAGGGTGTCCATAATGATCACTGGTCCCATCCCTGTACCAGAGTCATGAAGAGATCTTTCCTGGCTCTTCACCATGAGAACCTTTTGGGGCTCCTGAAGGTAAAGCCCACAAAAGTTTGGGGACCACCTATGACTGTGACAACCAGGAGTTTCTTACTCTCATACCCTTCTACTCTCAGCCTCCAGTAATTCATTGTAATCATTATTTAAGTGCTCTTAACAGTTTAGAGCTTTTGTCACTTCAACTCCATGTAATCAGGTCTTTGTTGTGACTCTGGATTCAGCTGTCTTTTCCAATTTGGGGGTGGTAGTTTGCTCTGTGAAATCAGTTTTCTGATTTTATGAGTGAATGAAAAGTAATTATTTTCTGTTTCTTCAGCTTTTTCTAGTTGTAAGGACAGGAATGATGACTTCCACGTTCTTTACATGTTGGAGTTGAACTAACTAACTCTCTCTCTTCCTCTCTCTGTCTCTTACTCTTAATTGAATATTGGTCATTGTGTTTGAAGGAAGACTGGAACCTGACATGAATAACATTTATGCCTAGAAAAGGGAATGCTTCTTTTCTGTCAAGTAATTCCTGTGGCTTTTGGGTCATCTAGACTGCATTTTAGTTGGGTTTTAGTATTCTTGTTGTTAGAGTTACTGTTGGTGCACAGCAAGCTTCAAATTCCTACTGTGATGACAGCCACTAACTTGGGTTTAAAATGAAGTTTGAACTGCCATAGGGTTTAACTAGGTAGTCTAGTTAATATGTAGATTTCTGCATATCTGAACCACGGGGGTTACTCTCTGTGTTCTTGTTCCTCCCCAAAAAGAGTTCTTTGCTTGTTACCTCCTTCAAGGCTCATAATGAGGGCACCTGTATTTCATGGGTAGGACTTTCTCATAGTCCCTGTATTTTCCCCAATGGCAAGTAAATTCTGCTTCCCTACTCATTGCCAGGTATAGTGCTGGCAGATTTCCTGACCCTACCAATCTGGTGGTCTACCTCTGCCTGGTATCAGACTGGTTCCTTTACCCCTGTCCCACCAGCAGCTACCCTTTGCTTTGCTGACATTTCTACCTGGTAGTTGAACAGTACTTTTTTCTCATGTAAGATCTAAAGCACTGATAGTGTTCTTTGAGTTCCCTGCTACCCTTCAAATTTAAGTAGGCCCTGCATGATTCTCCTGCCTCACACCCATTGTTTCTTGGCTGTTGGAAAGAACTGATGAGAGAGTGCAAACTCTTCTTGTATTCAGGATATTCAAGACTTCAAGAGATTCTAAACTGTCAAGATAGTCCACTATAGAATTTTTTTAAAAATTTAACCTGTTTTCTTCTTACCAGCTTTTATGGTGAACCCCTCTTCCCCCCATGCTCCCACAAATGTGAAGCAGTTTGTGTGTCTTTGAAATTCACTAAACGTATTTGTCTTTTAACCTCAGATATCTATGGTATTCAAAACCTATGATTTTTCAATTATCTTGCTTGTTCTATTTACTAGAGTGCAAGACATTCTTTTACAGCTTTTATACCAGAGTTACTGTTATACTTGAATTTATATTTAAATAATAATTTCCATATTTTCAATTCTCTTTATTTTTATTTTCCTTGTTTTTAACCTAGAATCTTTTCCAAAAATATGTATTGTATTAATATATGCAATCAGTTTGATCTCCTTACATGCATGTATTACTTAGGAAATACCTTCATTACACCTCTCACAACTGTCCTTACATGGTCATGAAATACTTGTTTAACTGTTATATTTTCCGGTCCATTCAGAATCCTTTTACTTTTTTTCCTCCCATTGACACGTTTGAGAAACGCTTTTATTTATTACAGAGTATTTTTTTAAATGTCAATACAATCCCAGGTGTTCTGTTAAATGTTATGAACATCTAACAAAACAGAAGAATAACCTTATTTTCAAGAGAATCTAATATAAGTATAGGAGATAGAAAATTAAAGAGTTTCAAAACAATTTGGCATATGCTAAAAAGGTACCATAGGAACAGATACTCAGAAGTTCAATTTCTGTTTGAAGGCATGAAGTAACTTTATGCCATGGAAAGATTATGCCTGAGTTCAGTCATTCTAGCATCTTCCAGGGATTAAAATGTCAGGCAATCTAATTTATTTATTTATTTATTGTGAAACCAAGGTCTAAACTATAAGTTGCATTTTTCTGGATATTGACTATTGGCTTATTTTATGCTTAATTTTATTAATCTTTATTTAAAAATATTCATATCACACTTAAAGATGTTCATTATCCTCACTGGACACAAATGAAAATATGTAGTTTGATAACCACCAATTTAATGACCTGAAAAATATTTGATTCACTCATGAAACAATATAGAAAAAATATCAACAATCTTGAAATTTTTAAAATGCACTTTGTTGATAAATGGCATTTCAGCTACAAATTAGTTTAAACTATCATAACAAATGATGACCCAGTCTTGCAGTCATTTCCAACTTTGACTTTTATCCGTTGTTTAATCCATTTCGTCCAAACTCCCTAGTTCTGCCATGTTACCTAATTCGCTACAGTGGTGACAACTGTTATTTTTCACTTTATTGGGAGATAAAACAATCACTTTGAGTCAGACAGGCTGTCACTTCTTATTACTATGGGTTAACATGATCTGCCATAGAAAATTAACCACCATGTTAGAGGAGTCACAATGATTATGAGTGGCGTCATGGTCATAGTGAATACAAATCTGGCATTTGCTTCTGGAATCAATTACTGCCAAAGATATCTTAGACTAAAACTTCTAGCAAGGGAATCTACTGAACTATAGTGAATCAATGTAAATAAAGAATGATAAGTCTTTAAGTCTAGGATGTCATATAATCCTATGGTTATATGCCTCAGAGTTTAAATCAATGTGACTTTAAAAAAGTAGAAATGTCAGGAATGTTCAAATTGAACCATGAATGATGAAAATGTGTTTGTAGTAACAACTCGGAAATAAACCTCTGGTTTTGGAAGAAAAATAGTGTAATAAGTTAAAACAAGATTTTTATTGAATAGAAATGTGCATGTGTGTGTGTGTGTGAATGGGTCTTTATGTGCATGTTTGTGCATTTTGTATTTCTGTATTTGGAAGGATAGCTTCCAAAATACATAAAAAGAAAAAGTCAACAATAGAGCTTCTGAGTAATATAATTGCACTATATTATAAATAAGATAGCACTAAAATGAAATAAACTTTAAGTCTAGCTCTCCAGCTGGTTAATAGAAGATTCTGGGACTGAAGATTTTAGCTTTTTGATTTTGAAATAATTTTAGACTAACAAGAAGCTGAAAAGTATTACAGAGCTTCAGTGTACATTTTAGCCAACTTTCCCCAATGATAACAACTTATATAGCTATAGAATTTTATCAAAACCAGGAAAATGACATTGGTACAATACTATTAAAGTGCACACCTTATTCTGATTTTACCAGTTTTAAATGCACTCATATAAAATGCGTTATAGGTAAATTCACAACTTCTGTAATAAAAATATATATATTTAAAAGTACATTATATTTACATTCTTCCCTCAACTCCAGTCCTAGGCAAACACTGATCTTTTCTATATCACTGTAATTAGCTTTTTAAGAATATTATTGTTATGGATTGAATTGTATCCTCTAAAATCTTGAATTAAGTCTTAACTCCCCAGTCCCATGAAGTGATCCTATTTGGAAAGAAGATCTTTGAAGATTTTATTAGTTAAGATGAGACCAAACTGGATTAGGTTGGGCCCTAATCCAATTTGTATGCTGTCCTTATAAGGAGAAGGAATTTGGACACTATGGGTAGAAGACAGAGAAGAGATGGTCATGTGACAGAGGCAGAAATCCAAATTTCCCATAGATAGCTGGCAATTCACCACCACACAGCAGTGGAAATCTGGCCTTGCTGACACTTTGATTTCAGACTTCTAGTTTCCAAAACTGAGACAATAAATTACTGTTGTTTGAAACCATCCAGTTTGTGGTACTTTGTTAAGACAGCCCCAGCATACTAAGATATATAAATGGAATCATACAGAATATACCTTTTTGAGATTACTTTTTTCAACTTACTATAATGCCTTTGAGATCCATGCAAGTTGTTGAATGTATCAATAGCTATTTCATTTTTATTGCTGAATAATATTCCATTGTTCAGTTGTACTATTGTTTGTTTATTGTTAGTTTGTTTTTCCAGTTCTTGTCTATTATATATAAAATTGCTAAGAACATTTTTATTAAGTTTTTCTTGTGAACACAAATTTTCAGTTTTCTAGGGATATACACAGGTGAAAAACTTCTGGGTTATATGGGAAGTATATATTTTGTTAGAAAAGTCCAATCTCTTTCAGTGTGACTGTACAATTTTACAGTCAGACCAGAAATGAATGAGAAAACCAGTTAATCCATATCCTCATCAAGACTTCGTATTGCTAGTATTTTTTGTTTTAGAGAATTGGTGCACTGGATATCCTTAACTTTTACCTGATCTCAGGATGAATATTTTCATTTGAATCTTTGAACATCAAATATGATGCTAAGTATAGGATTTTAAAAATGGCCTTTTATCAGGTTGATGGGGATCTCTTCTCCCAGTTTTCTGAGATTTTTATCACGTAGATATTGAATTCAGCCAAATGCTTTTTCTTCATCAATTGAAATGATCATATGCTTTCATTTTATAAGCTATTACTGTGGTGAATGAATTGATTGATTTTAGAAAGTTAATTCTTACATTTCTAAGGTAAACAAAACTTGGTCATGATTTATTGTTACATTTAAATTTGGTAAAATTTTATTAATAATTTTTACTTATATACTCATATTCATGGGGTATGTTGATTTCTAGTTTTTTTCTCTTTCAAAGTTTTTCTCTGGTATCAATTATAGTAGTAATGCAGACTTCAAAGAATGAGATGTGGAGTATTCTCTTACCTTCAATGTTCAGGAAGTGTTTATGGAGTATTGATAGTGTTTATCCTTAAAAAGGTTGGTAGAATGCTCAAAGCCATTTTGACTTTAAATTATTTTATCAGAAGTTTTGTTTTATTTTCATTTACTGTTTTTCTTTTGTTGTTGTTTAATTAGAAATCCATTATTTTTAATAGTTATAGTTAATAGAAGCATGTCTTCCTTTTTGAATGAGCTTTGGTATTTTTTGCCTTCAAATATTTATCTAGGCTGTCAAATTTATTTGCATTAAGGTTTTGATAATACTCCCTAATTGGACTTTTAATATATGTTGATTCTGTAGTGATGCCACCTCTCTCATTCCTACTATATTGTTATTTTGTGCCATCTCTCTTGTTTCGCACTGTCAACTTAATTGATCTGGTAAACCAGCTTTTGGTGTTACTGATTTTCTTTATATTTTTTCTGTTTTCTGTTTCACGGCTTTCCACTCTGATCTCTCCTCTCTTTCTCTTCCCCCTCCTTCTTCTTGTTTTCTGTGTATGTTTTGTATGTTACCTTCCCCAGTGTGAAGCTGAGGTCATTGATTTTATACCTTATTCCATATAATATTGAAGTTATTATCACAAATTTCCCTCTAAGTGCTAGCTAAGTAACCTTGCTGAATTTTTCTAATATTGTGGTTTTAGTTTCACTCGGTTCAAAATAATTTTTAATTTCACATTTAGTTTCTTCTTTAATGCATATATTACTTAAATTATGCTACTTAGTTTACAAATATTTAGAGATTTTGGAGACATTTTTCTGTTATTGATTTGTGGAAAAGAGGGTTTGTATGAGTTTAATTCCTGTACATTTACTGAGACGTATTTCTGCTCTTGTGGGTTTTGGGAGCAGTGTTCATTAAATGTCAATGTATAAACTTGGTTGGGAATGCCATTCAAGTCTTCCATATCCTTACTGATTTTTGTCTATTTGTTCTATCAATTAAGAGGTTCCTGAGTATAATTTTGGAGTTGTCTATTTCTTCTTGATTTCTATCAGTTTTTGCTCCATGCATTTTGAAGCTCTGTTAGTATGTAAATATTTATCAGTACATAAATACTTTTTCCTTGGAAATATGTTTCTTCTGAAATTTGTTTCCTCTTATATTAATATTGCAACCCCAACACTTAGGTTAGTGTTTTCATGGCAAACCTTTTTCCATTTTTTATTTCTTTTTGTCTATTTGTGACTTTATATTTAATGTGGATTTCTTGTAAATATTATAGAGTTGTTCTTGCTTTAAAATTATCGTGAAAGTCTTTACCTTTTGATAGGGGTGTTTCATTCCTTTACATTTAAAATAATCATTGAAAACTGTGGAATTTAAATCTATCTTCTTGATATTTATTTACTGGTTCTATCTTCTCTTTATTTCCCTTTCCCCTGTTTTTCTGCCTTCTATTGAATTGATTGATTACTTTTCATTTTAATTTGATTTCCTTTTGGCTTATTTGTTTATTATCTAAAACCCTCTGTTGTGATATTTTGGTGGTTGCTTTAGAACTTATGCTATATATCTTCAAATTAACATCTTCTTTAATGTGATATTATATCACAATTTTATTACAAAATTTAAAATATACTTCCTTCTGGCCTTTGTTACTGTGGTCAATCATTTTTACTTCACCTATTCTATAAACCATGTGACAAATTGTCTTTTTTCCCTTAAAATCATGATTATTTTGTAAAGAAATTTAAATAGCAAGGAATGGTTAATGTTCTTCATTCCTTTGTATAGCTTCAGATTTCTACATGGCTTCAATTTCCTTGCTTAGTGGCTTATTTTATCATTTATTTTAGTGCAGTATGATGAAAGATAGATGCCTTCAGCTTTAATTTGCCTAAAAATATTTATTTATCTTATTTTTGCAATAAGCCTTATTTTATCACAGATTTAATTTTATAGAAAAATTTCATAGAGAAGACAGATACTTCAAATATATCGCCCACACACATAGTGCCCCATTTTATTAATATCTTGCATTAGTGTGTTATATGTGTTACATTTGATGAACCAATATTGATTCATTATCAGTAAAGTCCATAATTTACATTTGGGTTCACTCTTTGTGTTTTCCATTTTCTGGATTTTGACAAATGTGTAATGTCATGTAGCTATCATTAAGATATTATACAGAATATTTCCCTGCCCTATGATTCACCTTTTCATTCCCACACAAACACTCAAACCTGAGTAACCACTGATCTTTTGACTGTCTCTATAGATCTGTATTTCCAGAAAGTACGCAGTCCTTCACATTGGCATCTTCCACTTAACAATATGCATTTATTTTTTTCCATGTATTTTCATGGCTTGATAGCTTATTTCATTTTATTGTGGAATAGTATTCCACTGTTTATTTGTCTATTGTTTATTTATCCATTCACTTATTGAAGTACCTCCCTCTTGGTTCCTTCCAATTTTTAGCAATTATGAATAAAGCTTCTATAAACATTCATGGGCAGGTTTTTGTATGTGTATAAGTTTTCACCACCTTTGGGTAAATACCCAAGAGTGCAATTGTTGGATCATCTGGTAAGTCTTTGTTTAGCTTTGTTAGAAACTGCCAAACAATCTTCCAAAGTGGCTGTACCATTTGCACTCCCACCAGCAGTGAGTGAGAGTTCCTCTTGTTCCACCTAGCATTTGGTGGTGTCATTGTTTTGGATTTTTGTCCTTCTAATGGATGTGTAGTGGTATTTCATTTTTATTTTAATTTCCAATTTCCTAATGATATATTACAGTGAGCAAATTTCATATACTTATTTGCCATCTGTATATCTTCTCTGGTGAGGTGTGTGTTCAGCACTTTTGTACATTTTTTAATTAGGTTGTTTCTTTTCTTAATATTGAGTTTTGCAAGTTCTTTGTATATTTCAGACACAAGTCTTTTACCATGTGTGTATTACAAATATTTTCTCCCGGTCTGTAGTTTGTCTTTTCATTATCTTAAGAGTGTCCTCCACAGAGCAGATATTTTTAGTTTTAAAAAGTCCAACTTAATTTGTTTTTCTTTCATGTATCATGTTTGGAGTTGTATTTAAGAAGTTATCACCAAATCCCAAGGCCACCTAGGTATTTTTCCCATGTTTTCTTTTTTTTTTTTTTACATTAAAAAAAATTTTTTTTTTCATCATAGAAGTTGCAAAATTGTAAAACAATCATGCACAAGTGTAGAATTCCAATACAATACTCCTTCCCCAACACTGTGGTGGAATATTATTTACAGATTATGAGATAATAAACTCAAACTACTACCACCAACAATGATCCATAACATACAATACATTTGACAAACTTTTTCCTCCATACCTCCCTATTATCAACACACTACATCTTTGGCATTGATGCAAGAATATTACAGTATTGCTGTTTCTGTTGTTGTTGTTTTGTTTTGTTTTTTTAAAAGAAACTTAGATTACATAAATGTTACACAAAAAATATAAAGGCTTCCCATATGCCCCATTCCCTAGCCCTCCCACATTTTCCCACATCAACTACATCCTTCATTAGTTTGGTACATTTGCCACAATTTATTAACACACCTTGGAGCATTGCCACTAAGTGATTATTATAGCTTACATTGTAGCTTATACTCTCTCCTACACATTTTTGCAAGTTATTACAAAATATACAATGGCCTGTATTTGTCATTGCAATGTCATTCAGGATAATTCCCAAGTCCCGAAAATGCCCCCAAATTACACCTATTTTTTCCCTCTCCCTCCCTTACGAATCTCCAGTGGCCATTGCCTCCAAATCAATGATATTCCATTGTTAAGATCACAACAAATCTACAGAAAACAACTATAAGTCTACTCTAGTCCATTGTTCATTCCCCAATCTTGATGATTCTGGGATGGTAATGCCAACTCCACCTCTAATTGAGAGAGGACTTAGAGCCCATGGGGCAGATGGATGGGACTTTCTTGCTTGCAATTGCGGAATCTCTCTGTTTCTTGAGATGGTTATTGTCAGTCATCATTTCCTTGTTAGTTGTCCTGGATGAGCTTAATGAACTGGAGAGTAGGTATTGCAACTCTGTTGAGATTCAGGGCCTAACTGGCACATGGAAAACCCCAAAATTTAAGTCTCTTGGACATACAACTATCAACTCTAGCACTAACTATAGGTTAAAATAGAGGAGCAGCAGAGCCATGTGTAGGGGAAACATAACTGAGTCCATCTTTACCACACTGGGGAGCATAATTCCAAAGTAGGGCCCACTGGCAGGGTGCCAAACTCCTGAGCTGTCTGCTCTGCCTATAGTGTCTGGATGTCTCCAGAGCCTTCAGGTGCCCTGCTATTTGAGGCAATACTTACTTTGCAGTCAATGAGTTCGTGATAAGATGTGCATACGCATAACCTCTGGAATGCCCTCCCAACACACTTTGAAGTCTCTTAGCCATTTAAACTCATTTGTCTTTACCATTTCGCCCTTTTGGTCAAGGTCTTTTTCCAGTTGCATTGCCAGTTGGTTCTTGGTAGTAATCCCTCGGTACCAGGGAGGCTCAACCCTGGGAGTTATGTCCCATGCTGGGGGGAAGGTAATGCATTTGTATGCTGAGTTTTGGATTAGAGAGAGGCAACATTTGAGGAAAAAGGAGGCTCTCAGGAGGTAACTCTTAGGCACCCTATAATACTTTGTTAAGTTTCAATTTCAAAAGTAGAGGTTCATAAGTACAGTCATTACAATCAAGGCCCCATCCTCTTTCATAGTCACTGCCCCTGTACTCAGGGGATTTTTTCTGTCCCATTAGAAAATGTGGCAGAACACTTCAGGATGAGAATTTGATATTTCTTTGTTTTTGTGTGGGTCTCCACCCACTGTGACAATGCGCATAAACATTTGAACACATTCATATGCCTTATAGGTATTCCTCAGGTGAACCTCCTCCCATGCATTCCCCATCTCAACACCCCACACCAATGACCCTCTCCTGCCAAAATTGTAACATTTCTGTAATCCAAAACTTCTTCAAAATTGAAGCCAACAAAATAACCGAACACAATTAATAGAAAAATGATATAATAGTGATGGTTTTAAAAATAACAAATAAAATATGAAAACTTTCTTGAAAGTTTTAAATAATATAAAAATATAAAATATAAAATTGAAAAAAATTTAACATATGTCTTTCATTACTGTAAGATCTGTTGTCTGGTATGTACAGTGACATTTGCTTCCATTTATTTGCCCAATGTCTTTTTTTTTTTTTCTTTCTTTAATTTTTTCTTCAAAAAAGCTTTAGGTTACAGAAAAGTCATGTACAGAATATAAGTGATTCCCATATAATAAATGTCCTCTCCTTTTTTCTCTTTCCACTATTAATAACATTTTACACGTGGATGGTGCATGTGTTACAATTGATGTAAAAATATTGAGACATTGCTACTAACTATGGTCAATGATTTACATTGTGGTTTAAATTTTGTACCATATACTTTTTAAAATTTTGATGAAGTTTGACATGGTCTGTATCCATCCTTGCATGATCATGTAGAACAATTCCATTGCCCCAAAAATGTCCTGTGTTCCAATTATTCTATTCCTTCCCCACAGTAACCACCAAGATTAACTCATTGAAGGACCAGATTTATGTTACTTGCAACAACATTGAGGGCTTAACATACTGGCCTGTCCTTCTCTATTAGGCACTGTCTATGACCTCAAGAGACTCTCACCCCTCTATTTGAGATCATAGCAATACTCCCCAGGATGGGAGTCCAACACCTTCCTGCTCATTATGTGAGTCTCCATCCCCTGATACAACACACTATGACAACAGGAACACTACTCACTTCCTAGAAACCTGCCCCAGGTATGACCTGCCCCACATGCCTCCCACATCCAACACCTTAAACCAGTAACCCTCCACTGCCATATTTGCCAAAAGAACATTCCCAGTGATGTAGTTTCAACCACATACCCCCAAATCCCCAGAGTTCACCTGCTTCCTCCCCCAACCCTCGAACAAGTTCCATGGACAGTCAAATCCACCCTCCTCACCCTAAGCCCTCATAGAGCAGCACCAACTAGCCCAATCGAATCACTGCACCACTATTATGCCCATGCACTGCACAACTACACCATTCCATCTTATCATAGATTTTGCCCATATGGGCATTGACTTAAAATCTTCTTCTCCCTTTCTAGCTCCTGTAAACCTATCTTCCAGACTCTAGCTCTGTGATCCTGCTTAATTTGTTTAATTCATATCAATGAGGTCATATAATATTTGTCCTTCAGTGCCTAGCTTGCTTCACTCAACATAAGGTCTTTAAGATTCATCCATGTTATCTCACGTGTTAATACTGCATTCCTTCTTACAGCTGAGTAACATTCCATTGTATGTATGTACCACAATTTCTTTATCCATTCATTTGTTGATGGACCTTTGAGTTGTTTCCAACTTTTGGTAATAGGGAATAATGCCGCTATAAACATTAGTGTGCATATATCTCTTCATGCCCCTGCTTTCAATTCTTGGTATGTACCCAGCAGTGGGATTGCTGGATCATATGGCAATTCTATACTTAGCTTCCTGAGGTACTGACAAACTGTCCTCCACAAAGGCTGCACCATTCTACTTCCCCACCAATAATGGATAAGGGTTCCCATTCCTCCACATCCTCTCCAACACTTGTAGTCCTCTGTTTTTTAATAGCCACCAGGCTAATGGGTGTAAGATGTTATCTTCTTGTAGTTTTGATTTGCATTTCTGTAATAGCTAGTGATGTTGAGCATCTCTTCATGAGCTTTTTAGCCATCTGTATTTCTTCTTTGGAGAAGTGTCTATTCAAATCACTTGCCCATTTTTCAAATGGGTGTTTGTCTTTTTATTTTCGAGGTATAAGATTTCTTTATATATGCTGGATATTAGGCCCCTATCAGAAATATAGTTACCAAATATTTTCTCCCATTAGGTAGGCTGCTTTTTCACTTTCTTGATAAACTCCTTTGAAATGCAAAAGTTTTAAATTTGAGGAGGTCCCATTTATCTATTTTTTCTATTATTGCTTGTTCTTTAGGTGTAAAGTTCATGAAACCATTTCCTAATACAAGATCCTGGGGATGCTTCCCTACATTATCTTCTAGGAGCTTTATGGTCTTGGCTTTTATATTTATATCTTTGATCCACCTTGAGTTAATTTTTGTATAAGGTGTGAGATGGTATTCCTCCCTCATTCTTTTGGATATGGATATACAGTTTCAAAGCACTATTTGTTGAAGAGGCCATTCTCTCCTAATTGAGTGGGCTTGGTGGCCTTGTCAAATATCAGGTGACTGTATATGTGGGGATCTATATCAGAACTCTTAATTCTATTCCATAGGTCAGTAAGTCTATCCTTGTGCAAATACCATGTAGTTTGACACTGTAATCTTGTTTTAAAGTCAGGTAGTGTGATTCCTCCAATTTCATTTTTCTTTTTCTATTTATCTTTGGCTATTTGGGGCCCTTTGACCCTCCAAATAAATTTCCTTGTTAGCTTTTCCAGTTCAGAAAGAAAATGCTGTGGAAATTTGTATTGGGGTTGTGTTAAACTTGTAAATCAGTTTGGGTAGGATAGACATCTTAATGATGTTTAGTCTTCCTATCCATGAACAGGGAATATTCTTCCATTTATTTAAGTCTTCTTTGATTTCCTTTAAAAATGTTGTGTAGTTTTCTGGGTATAAGTAATTTACATCTTTAGTTAAATTTATTCCTAGGTATTTGATTATTTTAGTTGCTATTGTAAATGGGATTTTTTTTCTTGATTTCCTCCTCTGATTGCTTATTATTGGTGAAAAGACATGCTACTGATTTTTGCACATTGATTTTATAACCTGTGGCTTTACTGAACTTATTTATAAGATCTAGAAGCTTTGTTGTAGATTTCTCAAGGCTTTCAAGGTATAGGATCATGTCATCTGCAAATAGTGAAATTTTTACTTCTACCTTTCCAATTTTATGTCTTTTATATCTTTTTTGCCTAAGTGCATGAGCAAGTACTTCTAACACAATGTTAATTAAGAGCAGTGATAATGGGCATCTTTGTATTGTTCCCTATCTTAAAGGAGAAGTTTTTAGAATTTCACCATTGAATATGATATTAGCTGTGGGTTTTTCATATCTAACCTTTATGCTGTTGAAGATGTTTTCTTCTATTCCTATCTTTTGCAATGTTTTTATTAAGGAAGGGTGCTGTATTTTGTCAAATGCTTTTTCTGCATCTATAGAGATGATCAAGTGATTATATTCTTTTCAATCTGTTTATGTGATGTATTATATTGATTGATTTTCTTATATCGAACCATCTTTGCTTACCAGGGATGAAACCATCTTGGTCATGGTGTATAATTTGTTTGATATGTTGGTGAATACACTTAGCAAGTATTTTGTTGAGGATTTTATCATCTAGTTTCATTACAGAGATTGGTCTCTAGTTTTCCTTTCTTGTGGTGTCTTTTTTGGCTTTGGAATTAGGATAATGTTGGCATCATAGAATGAGTTAGGCAATGTTCTTGCCACTTCTATTTTTTTGGAATAGTTTAAGCAGGGTTTGTGTTAGTTCTTTCTGGAATGCTTGGTAGAATTCACCTGTGAAATAATCTTGTACTGGGCTGTACTTAGATGAGAGGTTTTTGATGACAAATTCTATCTCGTTACTTGTGATTGGTCTGTTGAGTTTATCAATTTCTTCTTTTGTCAATGTCACCTGCTTGTGTGTTTCTAGGAATTTGTCCATTTCCTTTAAATGATCTATTTTGTTCGCATACAATTTTTCAAAGTATCCTCTTACGATACTCTTTATTTCTGTGGGTCAGCGCTGATATCCCCTACCTTGTTTCTTATTTTATGTATTTGTGTCTACTCTCTTTTTTACTTTGGTAGTCACGCTAAGGATTTGTGAATTTCATTAATGTTTTCAAAGAACCAGCTTTTGGTTTTGTTTATTTTTTCTAGTGCTTTATTATTTTCAATTTCATTTGGCTCTTCTCTGATCTTTTTTATTTCCTTATTTCTACTTCCTTTGGGGTTCGTTTATTGTTCTTTCTCTAATGCCTCCTGGTGTGCTGTTTGGTCTTTGATTTTAACTCTTTTGTCTTTTTTACTATAGGCATTTTGGCTCTGAATTTCTGTCTCAGTACAGCTTTTGCTGCACCCCATAGGTTTTGATATATTGTTTTGTCATTTTCATTCATTTCAAGGTAGTTACTGATTTCTTTTGAGATTTATTTCTTGACCCACTCTTTGTCTCAGAGTGTGTTGTTTAACTTCCATATCTTTGTGCCTAATCTGGGTCTCTGCCCCTTACTTATTTCCAGCTTCATTCCATTGTGGTCTGAGTAATTATTTAGTATATTTTCAATCTTTCTGAATTCATCGAGAGTTTTCTGTGGCCTAGCATGTGGCTTATCTTGGAGAATGATCCATGTGCACTCGAGAAGAATGTATATTCTGCTGTTTTTGGGTGTAATGTTGTGTATATGTCTAATAGGTCCATATATTCTAATATATTATTCAAAGTCTTTGTTTCTTTATTGATTCTTTGTTGAGCTGTTCTGTCTAATGGTGGTAGTGGTGTATTAAAGTCCCCCACTATAATTGTAGAGGCATCTGTTTCTCCACTTTGTTTTTACAATGTTTGCCTCATGTATTTTGAGGCACCCTGGTTTGGTGCATCAGTGTTTATGATTATTCTTTCTTTATGACAGATTACCCATTTTATTAATATATAGTGTCTTCTTTGTCTCTTATGATGGTTTTGCATTTATCGTCTATTTTGTCTGATATTAGTATAGCTACTCCTGCCCTGTTTTGGTTATTGTTTGCATGTAAAATTGTTTTCCAACCATTCACTTTCAGCCTCTTTGCATCCCTGAGTATCAGGCATGTTTCTTGTAGACAGCATATAGATGGGCCATATTTCCTTATACATTCTGCCTATCTGTGTCTCTTGACTGTGAGTTTAATCCATTAACATTCAATGTTAAGGAATTACTTACATAAGACATATATTCTTTAGGTTTATGTATGCCATATGTTGTTCTTATTTTACTTCTTATTTTTTATTTGTTCTTACACTCACTTCCAACTTTCTCTCCTGTTTTTTCCTTTCACCCTGCAGAAATCCCTTTAATATTTCTTGAAGTGCAGGTTTCTTACTGACGTGCTCTCTTATTATCTGTTTATCTGTGAATATTTTGAACTCTCCCTCATTTTTGAATGCCACCTTTGCTGGATAGAGAATTCCTGGCAGGAAGATTTTTTTCTTTTAGCACCTTAACTATGTCATACCACTGCCTTCTTACCTCCATGGTTTCAGATGAGGAATAATGCTTAATCTTATCAAGCCTCCCTTGCATGTGATGAATCTCTTTTCTCTTGTTGCATTCAGTATTCTCTGTCTTGAGCTTTGGACAGTTTGGCAAGTATATGTCTTGGAGTAGGCTTTTTAGAATTTATACTGTTTGGGGTGTGTTGTGCTTCCTGAATATGTATGTCCATGTCCCTAAATAGGGTTGGAAGTTTTCAACCATTATTTCCTCCAACACACCTTCTGTCCCCTTTCTCTTCTATTCTCCATCTGGGATGCCTATAACACCTATGTTTGTAAATTTTGTGTTGTCATTCAAATCCCTAAGTCCCTGCTGGATTTTTTTCTATCTTTTTAACTATATCTTCTACTATCTGTCTGATTTCAGATGTACTGTCTTCCACATCACTGATTCTTTCCTCTGTCTGTTCAAATTAGCTGTATGTTCTTCCAGTATATTTTTGATTTCTTGGATTGTGCCATTCATCATTATCATATCCCTTATCTTTTTATGTATGTTTAAAATTTCTTCAGTGTGTTCTCCCAGTGTTTCTTAATATCCTTAATCTCCTTCTTCACTTCATTAAGTTGATTCATGATATCTGTTTGGACATCTCTGATCAGGTGTTCCATATTTTGCATCTCCTCTTGGTTTTCAGTTTCTTCCTTGGACTGGGCCATGTCTGCCTTTTTCTTAGTATGGCTTGTAATTTTTTGTTGGTGTCTCAGCATCTGTTAATCTTGACAAGTTTTTTCAGTTGATTAGCTTCTCTCTCTACTTTAGGGTTTTATTTTGTTGTTGTTTTTGTGTGCATGGTAAGGTTTCACTTTGACACTTTGTACCTTTTATTCTATTTTCTTGTTGTTGTTTATGTTCCCTTGAAAAAAAATTAGGACCAGAGAAAAGGAAAGCAATAAGGAGAGAAAAAGAATAATAGTAATAATAACAGTAGAAGTTAAAAGGGGAACTGTACAAGACCTAGGAAAATGAATAATTAACACAAGTAAGAAATACAGAGGAATAAAAATGAAAAAATGAATAGAGACAATGAAATGAGAAACAGAATTGAGAAAAATATATAGAATGTATTAAAATTCCAGAATGATGTGAAGAGAGGAAAAGAACAAAGAAAACAGAGAAAGAAAAATAGGTTAAAAAGAGAGAGAGAGAGAGAGAGAGAGAGAGAGAGAGAGAGAGAGAGAGAGAAAGAAAACAGAGAAAAAAGGAGAGAGAGAGAAATAAAAACAAGAAAAATTGAAAACCAAATAAAAAGAGGTGGAATGAAAGAACAACAGAAAACAGAAGATTAAAAGATGGAGAGAAAAGAAATAGTGTAGGTAGGAAAAATTGGTAAATGAAAAAAAGAAAAGATGAAACAAAATGGAAACAAAGGAAGGGGAAACACAACCAGGTAGAAACAAGACAGTAGCAACTAATTTAAAAAAGAGGAAGAGAAAAAAAAGAACAAAAAACAAAAATAAACACAGAAAAACAGCCTTCCCTCTTAGACCCCTAAGGATCTTCTCAGGCTGCCAGTGTTCATCAATCACCCTGAAGCTTGCTCTCTGCAGTATGTGAACCAGGTTTTCATGAGTAAAATAAGGAAAATTTTAAAAAGGAACCTCTTTTAAAAAAATAAATACCCAAAAAAAGCTAATACAAAACGAATGCCTATATGTTCCCTGTCATAAGATTTCAACTAACCCAGTGGGTCACTTTTCAAAGAAGAACTGGGAATCAAACCAGAGGCCTTGTATAAGCAAGGCAGGAATTCTTCCACTGAGCTAAAGTGCCTACTAATGTTAGCTAGCCTTTCAGAAGGCTATCCACCCCCTTTTTCTTAGGCAGGTTAGATTCCTTGCAGCTTGTCAGAGTCCTACTGATTAGGCACTTGTTTTTCTCTGCCTCCTCTCTGATCTATTAATTAATCCTCCCTTTTCGTGAGTGGCTAGGCATGACCACCTGCCTGAGGAAAACCCCCTTCCCTCTACCTGTTGAGTCAGGATCCCTTACGATATTTAAAGGGGACTCAGCTGGCCAAACTCACCACAAAGAAACTATTCTTCACCCTCCCAGACCCCTCTTTCTCCCAGGGATTCAGCCATCACACCCCATTCAGAGTAGGGAGTCAGCCTCCGTGCCTAGGCTATTTGCCCTGAGGATGCGGTATATGTGCCACTTCCAGCCATAGTGTTGAGCAACTCATAGTTTTCCTTTGGTTTCTTTATCTTTCCAGTACTCTCCTAGATGACTCAGAGCACCTTTCCGTTCTATATATATCCAAAGCAGCTGGCAGGGAGGAAGATATCTGCTCTCCTCTCAGTTAGATGGAATTCACCAGGAGTTTTACCCTTTCCTAATATCTCAGTGATGGGTAAGAGGAGTCCTTCGCAGAAGCCGGGAGGTTAAATAAATCACAGTCTATTGTCTCGGCTTCTTCTTAGAGAAGTTGTAGATTTCTTCATTTTTCATTTTACATTTAATTCTATGATCCTTTTTTAATTGATTTTTGGGGAAAGGTGGTAGGTCTGTGTCTAGGGTCACTTTTTTTTACATTGGATGTCCTGTTGTTTAGCATCATTTGTTGAAAAAACTATTTTTACTCCAGTGAATTGCTTTTTCTTCTTTGTCAAAGATCAATTGGCTATATTTGTGTGGGCTGATTTCTGTGTTCTTTGTTATTTTCTATTGATCTAGTTGTCTATTCGTTTGCCAATATCACACTGTCTCAATCATGGGAAATTTACAGTAGGTCTTGAAGTTAGATAGTGTCAGTCTTCCAACTTTATTCCTCTTCAGTATTGTGTTGGCTTTTGTGGGGGATTTTGCTTGTTTGTTTGTTTTTGCCTTTGCATATAAATTTTAAAATGAATTTGTCAATTTTCACAAAATAACTTGATGGGCTTTTGATTGGGATTCTGTTGAATCAATATATCAAAGCAAAAGAAGAAATGGCATTTTAATAATATTGAGTTTTCCTATCCATAAACATGGAATATCTCTACGTTTAGATTTTTTTTTTATTTCTTTCATGAGAGTTTTATAGTTTCCTTTGTATAGAGCTTGCTCTCCATTTTTTTTGAAAAATGCTAAATGCTTGGTAGAAATTGCTAGTTTGACATTTTTTCCAGTACTTTAAATATGTTGCTCCACTGTGTACTGGCATGTCTTATTCCTTTTATAAAACTATTGAAATCTTTTTGCAATATGTGTTTTTCTCCCTACCTTCTTATAAGATATTCTCTTTAACACTGGTTTTAAGTAATTGGATTATCATGTGCCTTAGTGTAGTTTTCTTATTTTATCTTCTTCTTGTGATTTATTCATCTTCTTATCTGGGAGTTTAGATTTTCAAAAAAATTTGGAAAACTTTTTACTCTTACTTCTTTAAATATTTTACTGAATTTCCTCCACTCCTGATGTTCTTATTTCTCAGTATTTTTTTCTCTAAGTTTTATTCTGGATAGTTTCTATTCCAATATCTTCAAGTTCACTAATATTTTCTTCTGCAATATCTAATCTGCCATTAATCCCATCTATTGTTTCTCTCATCTCAAAAGTTGTAATTTTCATCTCTGAAAGTTTGATTTGGGTATTTATTCATTTTTCCATGTCTCTATTTAATGTGTTCAATCTTTTCTCTAACTTTTGAACATGGAAATCTATTTTAATGTCTATATGTACCAGTTCTATCATATGGCCATTTCTGGCATATTTTCAAATGATTATTTTTCTTCTCCTTATGTTTCAATAGTCCTACTTTTATTCCACCTTTTTGTTTGTTTGTTTGTTTTAAATTAAATGTCAGACACTGTGAATTTTACCTTGTTGGGTTCTGGATATTATTGCCTTTCCTTGAAATTCTCTGACCTTTGTTGTGGGACACAGCTGAGTTACTAGAAAATAACATGATCCTTTTAAACCTTGCTTTTAAACACCTCTTAGGTAGCATTGGAGAAGCATTTGTTCTAACGTTAATTTTTCTTTACCATTGAGGTAGCCACTTCTGAATACTTTAACCACAACTAGTCATTAGTAGAGCTCCTACTCTGGCTAATGGGTACAGCCACCATCCCTGCTCTTTGTAAACTCAAAGAAACTTCCCTCTAATCATTTTGGATTTTCCTTTTTCCTCAGCCTCAGGTAGTTTTTGCAGTTAAGTGAGCTGATCAATAATCAGCTGATTACTCATGGGGGATCTTCTGAGCTCTACAGAGTTTTCTCTTTATAGCTTTCTCCCCTCCAGTACTCTGCCTTGTAAACACTAGCTTCTTGACATCCCCAAATGCCCAGACCCCTGTCCTCAAATCAGGGAGATAGCTGAGCTCTGCCTGTGGTCTCCCTTCCTACACAATGAGTAGAAGACTCTCTGCTGACAGTAATCTGGTAATATTGCTGGACTCACCTCCTTTGTTTTTAACCTCTGAAGAACCACTGTCCTCTGTTGTCTGATATAAAAAAAATATTGAGACTGATCATTGCATATATTTTGTGCAATTTATTTGTTGTTGTTTCAGACTGAAGTGTACTCTTACTGTTCAGATTTCAGGCTGATCACTATTCTTGACCTGATAGTCTCCCCTATTTCTTTTCCCTTTGCCTTAGCCTCCTAATTTGACCTTCTTTCTACCTGTTTTGAAAATACACGCTTGGATTACATTATCTAGGTCTCTCTTACAATAACCAAACACCAAATAACTTCATAATTGTATAAGCTATTAAAAGCAGTCCTGTCATGCCACTTATCCCAAAGAAGGGTCAGTTTCTGGATATTTCAGAGGCTTTCATTTTTTGTTTTGTTTAAAGAAGAATGAAAATAGTGTTTCCATGTTAAAAACAATTGTGTTTGTGTGCATCCATGTCAAAATGTTCAGACATCTATGTTAGCTGACTGCTACGATTTGGGGAAACCTCTTTATGATGTGATCAAATATAAATAATAGCAAATGGGTCAGTAAACTTTTTTTTCTGATAAGTGTCATATAGTAAATATTTCAGGCTTTGAGGGTCAGATGATTTCTGTAGTAACTACTCCATTCTCTTATCATAATGGGAAAGCAGCCATAGATAATATCAAGGAATGGGCATGGTTATGTTTCAATAAAGTTTATTTACAAAAATAAGTGATGGAATATATTTGGACCATGGGCCATAATTTGTTGACCCCTGAGTTAGAGGATGTCTTAAATATTTGTAGTGTACAGATCAATGTTCATAGTCACTTTAAATCTTAAATATTTTGAATGTTTATATGCATCGAAGGCCAATTTTTCTTAAAATGTACTTCAAAACAATATTATTGTCTTTGGTGAGGGCAAGAAAAGGGTCATATGGGAAGCCATATTAATGCCATATCTGAGGCATTTTAAGTATAAGGGAAATGTTTCCTTTAAAAAAAAAGACAAAGTTCACTTGACAATTTTAAATTCATTTTTGTCCAATTTATTGCTTTTGCAGACCTACTGCATGTGATGATACTGCTAAAAAAACAAAACTGCTCTATGTGTTTCTCTCATTATTTGCTCTACTTCACCTATATTTCTTGGCATGGAGAGATAAGGTATAGGGACTCCCTGCCAAGTCATTTGTTAAGGGTAAACCTATTGTAAAATTTATTACAACCAATTTGGAATTCCACAGATATCGTTTAGATACCATTTAAATTTTGCTAGAACTGGAATTAAAATCTGACATGTATCCATTAGAGAGGACGTCAGAATAAAAATGGTGTGATATTTAAATTTGTGCATATTTTTAATGATGTATTTCCTTTGTTTTTGTCTAGTCCTTGTATTATTTATATTGAATTATTTTACATTAAATGTTCAGTCTTGGCTTATATTTAGCTTCTATTCTGTCATTAAATTAAATTGGCTTCAGTTGAATTAGATGCCTATCAAAATTTTACACTTAAAAACTAAAACATTTCTATTTATAATAACAACTCATCCTTTGTAAGTGCATTTACTTGTTTCCTAGAGCCAGTTTCACTTGGTCTAGCCTATTTTACAAAAGTGGGGAATTGTTTGACTGCTAGCTAAATTAAATTCTTCTACTTGGGTAACAAGTAGACTTTATTCTGATGTCCTACTCTCCCCCACATGAAAAGAATTTGACTGCAACTTTGGTTCAGAGTTATATCCTAATGGGTCTAATTCAGTCATATGTATCCCATTCTTCTTGCTGAATATTACCTTTAGGAAATAGGCAGTATGTTAAATCATTTAAAGGTAAGTACTATACCATCCCTGCTACACCACTCTTGGACTACCATGTGAAGCTTAAATATATTTCTATTTCAAGACACTGTTATTTTAGGTCCTTATTGTAATAGGCAATATTACTAGAGCATTCTTCTCAGTTCTATTCAAGAAGATGTGAAAGACAGCTGGCTACAATTTTGGAAATTTTTGTTTGTTTGTTTGTTTCTGAGATAGAACCACTAAAGCCTTCATCTCCATGAATTGAAAATGTCTATATCTGAAGCTGAAACTGCTGCAACCGTCCTGAAACTATGACTGGAGGAAGTGAAGGCAAGGCCAACATGCGAAGCCTAGCAGAGGGGAGAGAGAAAAAGTACCTGGGCCCTGAATTCAATAAGTTTGTTGCTGAGGCAACCAATTATGAAATATGCCATCATTTTCTGGTGTTCATATTGTAATATATATTTAGTAATTCTTAAGTCAATTGAGTTGGAGTTGTCATGAATTATGACAAAAGGAAACCTAACTTGTATCACTGATCATTCCTAGGGCTGGATATATAGGTATAGAGGGCTAGGTTCTAGGTTCCACAGCAACTATTTCCTTTCTACAACTCTACCTTGGTTCTGTCCAATGTGGTGGTATTGAAGGTATCAGTAATAGTAAGACAAACACTGGAAGGCAATGTTAGAGCATTGTGAGAGAAGTGGACTGACCTTGTTCCCCAAATCCACTTCCTCTGTAGGACACCAAAATAAATTTATCTATTACCACTGCTAGACCTTATTACCATGTAAAAGAGAAAAAACTATTTAAGAATAGCAAAGGTTATTGCTATTATTGGCTTATATGCCATAGAGAACACATTGTAAACTAAGACATAATCTTTGCCATCAAAGAGACTAATTACAGAAGAGAAATGACTTATAGATAATTTACTCATATTTTATCATAACTCTTTCTATACTTGATACCGCAGAAACTGGGATGGACACCAAGATTACAAAGACAGTCAAAATCCCTGCACTTCCAACAACTGAACAAGTGATTAAAATAGAATCAGGTTCTTAGTAGATAAATATTCAGAATGCTACAGAAGCAAGATGAAGGGGCAAGAAAATCATATTGAAAGATCAGGGAGAGTTTGAGGGATTGCCTTGTCTGAATTTTGAAAAAAAAAAAAGAGCTATATATAAGTAGTGGAGTGGTATGATTAATTTTGTATTTTAGAAGAATATTCTGATGGTATTTTTGAGAAATTTATTGGAAAGTTGAGGGCCTTATAGAAGGCTATTTCAGCAAAACAAGCAAGAAATTATCAGATGTTAGACTAAATCAATAGTGGGAATGATAAAAAGGGGCTAGATTTCAAGGACATCCAGGAAGAAAATTAAATAAAACATAGAGATTGTTTTAAATTGTTATTTTCAACAAGTAATAGTGTATCCAAGCATTTTATATATGTTGTCTGGTTTGATAAGTAAATTATCTCCTTTCATCTTTATTAAAAACTGCAACAGTATGAAGCAGGTATTGCAAGATGAAACTCCTAAGTAGGAAAGCTAGGATTCAAATCTGGTGTGGCTGACTATGAAGTCAATAATCGTAAACACTGCATTATGCAAGATTTAATTTTTATTTAACAAATATTTGTTTACTATGAACCAGTGTCTATTGTAAGTGCATTTTAAATATTAACTCAATTTTAGACCTGCTGAATTTGATATGTAGTGTGACAGTGATGTTTAAGTACCAATAAAAATATGTATGTATGTGTATATTTGAATATACAAATTTGATAATCATTAGCCAATAATTCATAAGGCTTTCAGGAAGAGTAAGCAAATATGGAGAAGTACTGCTTGCAGCCGATATGGAAAAATCTGTTGGTGAACAGAGCTCTGTAAGAAGACTAAGAAGAAGAGGCTCAATATGAAATTCATATAAGGAGAAATAGTAATGAATCAGAGAGAGGATAACATTCTCACCTCTGGCCAAATTCAAGTAAAGAAGGACCATATTTTCCACCAGTCTTAATTATATGATCACTGATATCCTTGGTGGCGTGGTGAAGGCAGAAGCCCATTTGCAGAGATTTGAGATAGGAAAGAGGGTGAAGAATTAGTAGTTTCACGTGAGATGGCTATGCAAAGAGTGACATGACCTGAAAAAAGCAAGTGTTAGGCTTCTAAGTAAAATTGAATTGAAAAGCTTCTTGGAGAAAGAGTGACATAGAGTAGGATAACAGACATGGTGCAAAATATTCAAAGCTTACAAGGAAGGTTTAAATAAAAAAATATTTCTTATATGTTCAGGGTACAGTATGTAGTTTGACAAAATTGAGGATAAAATTAAGCATGCTTTCCCCAAGAGTCAGTACTGCAAATAATGGGTTACTTAGGGAGGCACATGTGATGAATTGTTCTGGATGTCCTTGAAATGGGACAAATGAGTCTCATGAATCAAGAATGGTGGGGTTTGTTTGTGTCTGAAAGCAGGTCACTTTGACTTTTCTCGAATTTCATTGCTTACAAAATTTAAGAAGGATTTCTGTTTTAAAAAAAGGAAATGCAAATATTTATTGGAGTGTTTAAGTTGTGTATGTGTTTTGTGAAGAGGGAGAGCTATATTTAATTTTTAAAACTATTAAAAATGAATTGATATTTGAATGTGAAGTAAATTTACATAAAATATCTAAAGAGCCAGAAAGTACCAAAACTTTCTTTCATCAATCATAGTTCCTCTGTGTTTGAACGTAATTAACAATGTGTTCCGTGCACTTGGGCACAGCTAACTCCAATTCATAATTATAGTTAAGTCCCTAATGTAGGTTTTTCCTAAGCATGAAGGAAAAACTACAGGTTTTCTTTTCCATGATTTTATATAACAGACCTTAGGGAAAGAAAGACCAATAAATCACCTGAACCTATATATCTGCTGTGTGTGTGTGTGTGTGTGTGTGTGTGTGTGTGTGTGTGTGTGGAGAGAGAGAGAGGGAGAGAGAGAGAGAGAGAAATATTCAGCCAGCTGTCAGAGCCCATATAGCCAAGAACCTCAAATGAGCTGACCTACTTCTAGTTTGGTGCAATGTTCCCTTTTCCATCTCGGTTAATTATACCTTTAGAGACAACTTATATTTGTTTATTAAAAAAGAAAGAAAAAAGAAAATCCCCCATATTTTGAGTAATGATAATAACCTTGTATTTCTTGTATTTCTGCTTGTTTTAAAATGTAAAATTATTTCTCTTGCTTAGAAACAATTTCTTTTAAATGTTTTTATTTTTTATTTTTTTCGTTTATAACTACTGCATTTTTTGTGTCAAATAGAAAGTTTTATAAATTGGGGAAATGGCAGTCAAGTCTCCGCCACATTTATCAAAGTCATTTTGTTCCCAGGAGAGATGATTTTCTCTCATTTCCCAAATGTCAAATGCATGTGAGAGAAAGAGCTTTAAAAAGTTGAAAAGTAGAAAGCATGTAAGAGTCAGAAAAATGTACTCAGTTTCTCTTCCATCTTAATTGTTGGGCAAGTCTTTTAGTCTTTGTGCTTCTATACAACCGTCTATAAAATGGGTATCAAAATGATGTATGCCACTCTCACATTTGTAGTAAAAAAATTAGTAAATCATTTTCATCTGAAATTATTTGAGATTTTCACATTAAATAGCTTAACTGATAATATATGTAAAATATATTATTTCACAGTGGCAGGATAATATTTATTAGATATTTTTGTATAATTTCACTTAGATGCCAGTATTTAAAATGGCGCATCTGTGCTTAATAGCACAGTTCATATACAGAGTAAAAATTTAAGGGAAAAAAAAAAAAGAAGAATGCATGTGAGATGAAAATATATTTAAATTTTAGATATATTTGGTAGTATCAATAAACATTTTCCTGTAGTAACTCATACTTAACAAAATCACATAAAATTTCTATTACAGCCATGATAGAGTAGTTTATGCTGTAATTTCAAGTAAACTCCCAAATCTCTATGGTTCAGAAAAATAATCATTTATTGTTTCCTTAATTAAAGTCAAATGCAGATTAAGAAACCTTTGTCCTTTTTCAACTTGGCTGATTTTGATACAAGTGTCCCTAACTTGGCACTAATTGTAAAAAGAGCATGGAGAAGGCGCTTGTATTTAAGAAATGGGCAAGAAGTGATATGCCTTTTTTTTTCCTTTGATATTTATTTTTATTATTGTAGGTAAAAATCAAATTTTTCACAATACAAACCAATATTTGTAAAATGACATATAAATATATATGCATATATGTGCATTTGCTTACATAAATATTTGCTTACATAAATGTAATTTTTTTGTATATAAATATATTTTAAAAGGTGCTTAGATTACCTAAATGTTACACAGAAATTACAGGGATTCCCATGTTCCCCACCTCCCACACCTCCCATAACATCCCACATAAACATCTTTCATTAGTGTGGCACATCACCTGCAATGGCTATACACATCCTGGGGCTTTGCCACTAAGAATAGACCACAGTTCACATCGTAGACCACACTCTCTCCCACACAGTTCTGCATGGTATATGCTGATGTAAAATGGCCTATAGCCATCACCGCAATGTCACTCAGGACAACCCCCAAGTCCTGAAAAAGCCCCTGTATTACAACTGCCCTTCCCCTCCCTGCCCTGAAAGCGTCTAGCGGCCACTGGCTCCACCTCACTGTTATAATTTCTTCCATTGCTTGAATCACAATATGTCTACAACAGAATACCATTAAGTCCACTCTAGTCCAAAGCTCTTCCCCCAATCCTGAGAGGATTGGGATGGTGATGTCCACTCTGCCTCCAAGTGAGAGTGGGCTTATATCCCATGGATACAGTGGATGGGATTGTCCTGCCTGCAGCTGCAGGCTCTCTCCATTCCCTGGGATGGCCGTTGTCCATCATTGTCTCCTCACCAGGTGACTTGGGTGAGTCCATTGAGCTGTAGAGTAGGAGTTGCAGCTCCACCGAGATTCCAGGCACAGATGGCACATAGGTAGACCAGAGGCTCCAGTCTCTGGAAGTACACCTAATCTTCCTTTCTTGATAATTAAAGACATGAGCCCACCAAGATGCAAGGTGGTTTATGCCTACAGCTTAGTTCTATGCCTAGGAAAATGAAATTGCCTGTTTATACCATAATTACCATGAGAAGTATAGTTCTCAAAAATAAAAGTTAACAAAAGGAGGTTAAGACAAATTCTTAAACACACACACATATACAGAAATATTAATTGTTGTTTTAGTAATTTGGCCACATTAACCTCTTAACACTTGAAATAATTTTATTGCAAACATATTTGACATAAATATCTTTATAAAACAAACATTTTGAGGTTTGGCTTACATATACACATTAGTGATTTTACTTTTCTATCAAGGTATGATTTTTTTAAACTTGCATTTATCTGGCTATCCTTATATTCTTTCTCTTTTTTGCCAGTATTTGAAACCTTAGGGACTACATTTCCCAGAGTCCCTTGCATCCACAATTCTCTATGTAATTTATATTGTGTCTTTCAGAAGTGCTAGCTTGAAATTGGGGTGGGAATTAAAACCATTTTTACCTACTCCACCAGAGGTGATGGCAGGTATGTGGTTTATTAAGGGGCACATTTTACAGTGGGCCTTTCCCACAGGTTACTGAATTAGGAGTAGCAAAGCTCTCTTCCTGAAATCTTGTGGTAAGCAGAATTGTCCCCCCACCATGAAGTCTACACCACAATTCCTGGAACTTGTGAATATATCATCTTACATGGCTAAAGAGCCTTTGCAGATGTGATCAAAGTTAAGAACACTGAGATGGTAGATTATCCTGGATTATCAATGTAGGCTCAATCTAAGCACTTGAGCCCTCAAAAGCTGGCAACCTCTCCTCGCTGTGGTCAGAAAGAAATGAAAATATCGAAGGAAGGTTAGAGAGATGCATCATTGCTGGTTTTGAAGATGGAGGAAGGAAGCCATGAGCCAAGTATGTGAGCAGCCTCTAGAAGCTGGAGAAGACAACGAAACCGTTTCTCCCCTAGAGCCTCCAGAAAGGAATGCAGCCATGCCTACATCTTGATTTTAGCTTGGTGAGAACCAGGTCAGAACGGTAAGATAATAAATCGGTGCTATTTTAAGTGAACAAGCTTATGGAAATTTGTTATAGCAGCAATAGGAAATTAATATAGTTGGGGTTACACATCAGACTCTTTTTCTCCATTACTTCCAAAGTTTGTTAGACAAATTTCCTGTTTTAAATCTCTTTCTGCTCAATACACATAAAGTTTCTGTTTTCCTAGGTAAACCCTGACTGATTCAGAAATTAATAACAAGAAGTGAGGTACTGCTGTATCAATTCCCAAATTGTGTGATTTAGTCACCATGGAGAGGTTAGCAATGAATAAGAACTAGAATTTGCAAGTATGAAATGTAAATACCCAAGTTATGTAACCAAACCAACATAAAGCAAAACAAAAAAGCCACATGCATTCTTAGGCAATAGAAGAAATAGTTGAATTAGATTGATATTGTGTGTTGTTTACTCCTGCTAATTAACAAAAAATGGCAAGGAGAACACAAGTTTAAAGATTTGTTTACAATCACAAATGAAATAATATACAGAGAGTCCAAAAATTTGGGGCATGTCACAAATAGAAAATTGCACAGTGCCTGGAAACTACACAGTATGAAATATAACTGAATACAGAAGGCTTTGAGTGACAAAAAATCATTATTGGGATTTCCCATTTTAAAAGAGACTCAACTTTATGACAAAGTTTAAATGAAAAAGTTGGGGTCCCAACTCAAAATTAGGTTTCTTATGATGGGAAGGTTACTGCCTTTATATAGAGAGAGGTAGAGTGGGAAAGGAGAAAACAAAGAAGGGAGAGTTGTAGAGAATGTCTGAGAAAGAAATCTGGGTGTGATTACTTCAGATGGAACAAATTTCAAGAAGAGTTCATACATTTTCTAAGTATTTTCAAAGAAACCAATAGCATGACTAAAAATCATGTGTCTGTAAAATAAACATTAGGTTCCCCAATTTGCATTAAGAAGGGAATATAAAATCTGTGAAGCACTTAAGAGGATACCCCATTTCCTACTTTCCGTGTGGCAAAGAAAAAATTCAAGCAAAGAAGAATTTCAGGCAAAGAAACATCAAAGGGAGACTAAACTGCTGGGCATGGGTATTCCTCCTTTGAACAGATGCAGTGTCTAATCACAGAACTTCCTGCACTTCTAGGGCAGAGGGTCTTGCCCTGCCCAGACTGATGTCATTGATATGGATAAGAAGCTACTAAAACCCCCACGTGTTTCCCATTCTTCCACTTTTCAGATAAAAGTTTTTAGCATCCCTGTTCCACAAGCGTATACTAGATATTAGGGGCAGGGCAAATCGCTTGTCTTTAGTATGAACATCAACAGTCAAAATGGAACTACATCTGGAACTAGTGGAGAAAACCATGTACAATGGTAGGTTTAAAAGAGCAAGGTTGTGAGTAAAGGTCTGGGAAAACTACTGAAAACAAGTAGCAACAATAATTACATACATGCAACTCCATAGCAGTAATTACCTAGATATAATTACATAGATAGATGTAAACAGGGGGAAACAATCTAGGGCATGAGGAAGGCAAAACAAATTGTGAGATGATTGAAAAAAAAATGGCCAGCAGTGTACCAAATAAAATTATCAGATTGTATATAGAACGAAGCGGCACAGGAAGGCCAGCCATTATTTTCAAAATTCTGACTAGCACATTGAGAACATTGGGCATCTTCTTTTACTAGTAGTTTCTTACTGGATTGTTAATATTAGAAACATGCCACTTCTGGTGTGAAATACGGTAAGGGCTGCAATTCCTGCAAATATTGTGCAAAGATGACCTTGGGGAACTTCTAGCTAGCAGTTTTGGTCTCTGGCATGAGGCACTTGCCAGCTAAAGTAGGAATGCCACTTCTGGGAAGCCATCTTCCCTGCCACTCTTGATTCTGGTAAACAGAATCTGTAGCAGGTTATCTGCAGGGACTTCAAAAATTACAGATTGATCATAGGGACATCACTACCATGACTTGTTCATATGATTCTAATGACAATCTAAAATTACTTGAAAATTTTCTATGTTCTCTTAAGCAATTTATGTGGTTTTTTTTTTCAATATTATTCACACATGGGTGAAATATGGCTCAAGAAATTCAGCTTTATTCACTGAATTTTTATATTTACTTTAACTCACTCAGAACTCACAGTTTTAGCATATATATATATATATATATATGGACTAATGGAATTATATGCTGTAGAAAGTTTGCTTGAAGCAAATGCAAAATATGAGACTGGAGGTAGGAAATTTAGAAATGTAGTTGAATATAAAGTGCTATTTAAATCCAAGAGCTTTTCTACAGAGCACCAAATATAATGTAGCATGTAGCCTAGGATCTAAATGTGCCCATTCCCAATAAGTCCAAATCTTATGAAATGTCTAAGACATTTTCCATTTTTAGCAGCAAGGAGAGATTTCTCAGCATAAAATAATATATTGGCCAAATAATAATCTGTCATTTCATTTTAGCAGTTATAATCATATTTAGTACAAAATCTTGGTTTGTAGGCTAGAAATTTTAGGAAAATATATTAAAAGTTGTTATTGATAGCAGGCATTCTCCTTTTACTCCATATAATACTGAAAATGGCAGAATTAGTTTGCTAAATATGAAAAATATATTCCTTGATTTTTTAAGCTTCTTTTGCATTAACAAGTCATGGTTTCCAGATTCTTTAGAATATCTTTAAGATGGATAATATTTTCCTTCATATTCACATTTACACTATTTTTGTGTTTACATAAATTGTAATTACAATAGACACTATCATGTTATATATATTAATAAAATTCCTAGTAATTATTATTTCTTGCACTCCTAGAATTAGTCCACATAGTTCTGATAAATTGTTTTTTAAATAAAATGAAATATTACTTAGCTTTCTATCTTTACATCTGTTCTGAAATGTTTTATAAGCAGAAGACCTAGGTCTCACTTGTATATTTGAAAAAAATATGTAAACTACTTAGACATACTCCCAATTCTTATAGTGTTTTAAAATAATTTTTTTGTTTCTTTCTTGGTTACTTTTTCACTTCTTTTGTTACTATTGATGAGTCAACTTTGGCAATAAATAATCTTATAAATTTAAGATATCATCAAAATATTCAATCTTCTTAAATGTATTTACATTCTATTTTCAGAAATATAAATGCAATATGTTTATTATTTCTCTTTCCCTTTTAAAATATTTTATATATTTACCATTCTTTATTATAATTGAGATACTACTAAATTATTAACTTATATTAACTCAAAATTCTTTGGCAATTATACTTCCTTTTATCACTAATTTAACTTTTTATAATGGTTATAGTCTTCATTCTATTCCTGTTTCTAAGACCGTCAATATGATACTTTGTCTATTATTTGTTAAAAGAAATATTTAAGATTACATTTTGAATCAATGAACGGCTCAGTTTACAGCCTATAAATTTTAATAAACAATGTTCTTCTTTATATTACTTTAAAAGCAATATTTAAAATATATATGGGTAATATATAACTTTTAAGCCATAGCTTTTTAGGAGAGTTTTGTTTGATTTTCAAATATATTTGTTCGTTTTCCCCCAACTTCTGAAAAAAAAACAGTAAAAGTGTGTATCTAAATTTTGATTATTTTTTCTGTAACAGGGCAAATTGGTCAAAATATGTGGACAGTTAGTATTCTTATTTTGTTTTTGTGTTTCTTAATTTAAATGACACATTGATCATATAAAACTCTAATATTAGAGAAATGTAAATAATGCAAGCATCATCTATAATCCCTACTCTAACGACAATAATGGTTAGCAATTTGATGCATATTCTTCTCTTCCTTTTCTAATACTTCTTCTCTTTCTTCTTAAAATATTATTGTTATATTACTAAACATATCATACTATCCCTATT